>VZTT01064949.1:34453-58952 GCA_013400855.1 Buphagus erythrorhynchus | reverse complement strand
GGGAGGGAAGGAGGCTGGAACAGAATCCCGCTTTAAGCAGTGGACTATGATGGAAGGGCTGCCCTCTGTGGCTTCACAAGATGCCAATATGCACAAAAATGGTGAGAAGGGGAATTTTGGGAATGCCCTCATAGGATCATCTTGCCAGAGGTGAAATAGTTCAGATGAAACTGTCTTGCCTAGCCAGTATGCATCTTAAATATTTTTTTGTGTTAATATATCATACTCCTGAAGATCTCAACCTTTCCNGGCGACCCACTCAGCAGCCATGCAGGCCCTGCTGGTGATAGTTGGTTACCTGCCAAATCTCCACCCACAAACAAGATCGGAAGTAAATCCAGCAATGCCAGCTGGCCTCCAGGTATTACATAAGGGCAGGGCTTGTGTCCTCGCTGTNTATCTTGGTTTTGAAATTTCTTCCACATTAAAGTAGAACATAAATGTTGAATTTGCAGTTAAAAATGCTGGGCTAAATATGAACTAACTGCTGGATTGCCTCAGTAGTGTTTGGTTTTTGTTAGGTGAACTCCTATCTTCTGTGGTTTTGTGACTTTACATGTACAGAAATTTTCATAAAAACATCTGTTCTTAGAATACACAACACCATCTCCCTTCTTTTGAAGTGATTCCTTATCTGTGCTGTGTTAGGCTGACACAGTGTAAAAATTATTGATAGTGTCAAATCAGAAAAAGATGAAATAGGGTTTTTTTTTGTGATGGTGGGAATACCACACTGTTGTGGTTCACCTTTCTTCATATCACATAAAAGATAGAAGAGTGTTGCAATGTTGTGGCTTGTGGCAAGAGGTCTCTTGCTTTTGGAATGACAGGCTGGTGCACATTTTTTAAGTTTTCTGGCTTCGCTGGCCAGAATTTTATGTTTCTGCTAGAAGACTCTCTAGGAAAAGTACATATGTATTTGAATGCACACATAATTTTCTATATAAAACATTCATTTAAACAGAGTGGTGTCCTTGAAGTTGCACTGATTAATCACCGATGCTCTTCAGCAAATAGTGGATGCTTTGATTTTTCTCTTGTCTGGAAGACATTTGCCTTCCAGGAGAACATGACAACTGCAAACCCTCTGCTGTGTATCCCCTCAAGCACAAAAAAAAGTTGGAAGTCCAGGTACATCTCTTGGGTAAAGCACAGTAGCACAGACCTTGCATCAGAAAGCCTAGGAATCTATGTGAAGAAACCTAGAAAATGTAGTTGAAGATTTTTGAGGGAAGCCCTCAGTGTCTAACTCCAACAAGAAAACATCTGATGAGCTAACAGAGCTAAGAATTAGTTATCTCAGAAACATCTGCACATCCACAGATTTTCATACTGCTCACTGCATTCTGTACAGGTATACTTGTGTTACACTTCTGTCAACCTGGTTGTTAAGTGTGGAGCTTTTTGGAGTGGAGTTGTTGTTCATAATGTCAGAAACCCCCCAAAATATCTTTTACCAGATCTCTCTCACAGACTCATTGTTGCTGAACTTGTTTCCGCAGTCACCATTCCCTGTATTACATTGAGAAACATGGTACTGCTTGGAATGTTACAAGATACACATGGGAATCAGCTCTGCCATGCTTCCAAGTTTTGGAGTAGCCACTGGCTTTGGCAACATTCTTGGTGCCAAAAGTGTTACGGAAGTGAGAAGCTGGATAGCTACTCTTTGCCCCTTGTTGATATCTTAGAGCTTCCCTAATGATATCTGTAGTCTCTTTGTCAGTGATAAGTGAAATTTTTTTGTTGCTGACTGCCTCACCACTGTGAGAGGTTAAGTGAAGTTCACAAATTCTGAATATAAAATTTCACTGAGATCCTCTGTACCATCCCTCATATCTTGTGTGAGTAGCCCAAGACTATGATTGCAGCCCTCATGTAACAGATCCTAGATTTTGGCAGGTGGCATTTATTTAGTTATTGCTGTATTGCTGTTCCACTTCTATGAGATCCATAGGCTGCTGGGACAATAACCATCAGCCACTTGAGCTGTCTCGTAGTCTAACTTAGGGACTTCGTTGACAAGGAAAACTGAAATCAAGATCTGTCTTACCAACACAACACCCCTGATGAAGAATGAAGACCTAAAATGACTTTGCACTCTAGGTTCTTTTCTACAAGCTTATAGATGAGGTCCACTATCCGTTCCTGGCATGGAGATAGAATTCTTCCTCCCTGTGTTGGAAAAAAAGTTAACATTTTGTCAACAAAAATGCGTTTACAAGAGAAAACCTTGAAATTAGGTGCATTTTTCCTTTGAATGAAAACAGTGGTCACTCAGCATTCACCCTGACTCCCACCTTTCACATTTTCCTCCTAAATGCCATCTGCTGCAGAAATTCTGCCATTCAAGAGAGCAGTATTGTTCAGCACAAAGATAAATGAAGTGGTGCTCAATCAAACTGATATCACAGCAGGAGGTGAGAGCAAGTTTTACTGCATTGGTGAGAACTGTGTAATTTGGTTATGTTGCACAGACTTGCATAATATAAGCTAATACTTAGACTGTAATTTTCCCATTGAAGATCAGTCATACTTCAACCAAACTGGCCTGGATGTGTCTGTCATGGTTTTCACAATAATCTTCCGTTTGAACTTTTTGAGAGGACCTCTCAAATGTCAGTAGAGAAATGCATTTCATGTCTTCTTTACTGCCTGGAAATAAAAGAGCATGTCTGTAGACAAGAGTTGGTGAATGTGCATGATAATAACTATCAGCCCCAAAGGAGAGTTTGGAAATCTGTCAGTGTGCTGAAGTTCAAGGAAGTGCTTTTCCAGACCAGCGTCACACTGATGAGGGAATGTGTTTGTAAATAACACCCCTGATCCTTGGAGCCTTGTTTGTATATTCATTAACCTTTTGATTAGAGCCTTCTGTTCACTTAATTTTCAGTCTCACCAATTATCAGAATCTTTGCAGATAGAAGACTTGGACTTCCTTGTCTGTTTTTTTTCTCTCCAAACAAGTTCTAATGTCCAGGTTCTCAACTGTGTTCATAGATTTTTTTGTCTCAGAACAGAGAAAATATTTTGAGTAGACCCAAGAGCTGTATTGCTTCTTCCTTAACAAAAGGGAGATCCTGCTTGTCAGGGGATGGCAGTATTTTGGTAGTAGATAAGCAGAGTCCTTCCATGATGCAGTGCTGATTGCTCAGTGTTAAAGTGTTGATATTTGGATTATTTTGTTGAGTTACTAAAGACTGGGAGATGTAACTGATGCTTATAAAATCATGAAGGCAGTGAACAAGATAAATGCAGAATTGTAATTCTGTGATCCTGCAATGCTAGAACCGTGGTTCATGTAAATGCTAGAATTAAAAGGCTATAAATTTTAAATAGATGTGGGCTTTTTTCCCATCAGGAATGGTGAGATTTTGTGTTGCGTTGCTTTCACAGCTTCTTGAGACAGATGGTACTAGCCAGTTGAAACAGTGATTGGATAAAATGATGGAAAAACAGTTTCACAAGCTGGTGCCAGCAGATAGTGGGTATTTCTGCCATCTAAGTTAGGACAGCCATGGATACTGGGAGAGTGTGAGGTCAGTAGTCCACAGATAGTGGCCAGGTTTGTGTTCTGTCCCTTACTGGTATTTCCTCTACTGCTGTTGGACATAGATGGACCATAGTACTGGCCCTGTTGGGCATTTCTTTTGTCTTCGCTCAGATTCTCCCGTGCATTATCGCAGTCCAATACTGCCCTTGCTGTGGCAATAGTTTGAACCAGTAATATCATATTTTCTTCTGTATTTGTCTGTGAAAGTCATAGTCTTGACTATAATTCTTCATTACAAAGGTGACTGAAATGAACCCTTCCCTGCCAGATTCATCCTTCATTGCTTCATTCTAGAGAGTGCATCTTGGATCCCACTTTTAATAATGGATCTTTAATTACACTCTAACATTCTGTTATTAATTATTTCAGAAATTTGGGTTCGGAATTCTGTATCCTGGACTCGTATCTCTGCAAGGGATGAATTTGCCACCTTTACACTCTTCTCACACAAGTAGTCACATAGTATATGAAGCCTCTTTACTTGTGTTTGTCAGTTTTACTTTTGCACCACTGCGTCCAGAACTGACCACAGCACTTTATTCATTGAAGGAACCAAGTTACTGATCTTTCCTACAGTAACAGGAGTCTTTGTTCATACTTAATGTAATTCATCCTCTTGTCTTAAAATTCTGGCATGCCTGGAGCTATAGTTGAAACTAAAGCATGATAAGTATATCCCATCTCATTGTGAAGCATGTAGAATGTCAATGAATATATACATTACTTTTACCACAAGGCATCTTACCTCAGTACTGATAGGTAAAGTGTGTGTGTACATACAGTGTGATGTGTCAAATGTGTTTCCAACCTCCTAAGGTAGGAAGCCTTTCCTTGAGAAAGACTTCTGCACACACACAAAGTATGTGTACAGAATCTAATCTTACATATCTTACATGGAATTCATTAAAACTATTGAAACCTCATATGAATGTAGCAAAGCAGAAGCACTTAAAGGGATACTGAATGCCCTTGTACCACCTTTTTTTGTAGTGTAGACTTGTATTCATATGACACCAGAGCTAGTGCTGTGGGAGGACCTGTGAAATAGATTACAATTCTAACATGTAGTCTTTTTTCACCCCAGAGGAACAGTGTAGAAGACAATTGTTTACTGTCCTGAAATACCTTCACAATTACTTCTAGTAAATAACGTTTCCCTGATTGCATCTAATTCCTTTTTCTCTCCTGTCCCAGAGTTCCAACCAGGAGTGCCATGGAAAGGTATACAAAACATTGACCCTGAATCTGACCCCTATGTGACCCCTGGAAGTGTGCTGGGGGGGACAGCCACATCTCCCATTGTAGATACTGACCACCAACTTTTGCGGGACAACACCACAGGTAAAACAGTGAACATCTGGTCTGTGATTATCAAAGTCGCTCTGATACTCGGGATTGTTGCCTTGTTGTGGTTGTAGCAGACAAACAGTCTGTTGCATTTGCCTGAGAAGGAAGCTGCGTGCCTTTGCACTGTGGCTGGGAGCACCTGAAAGCTTGGCATTGGTACAGTCATGGCTCTCTTGAGGTTTAATGCTGTTACAGAAACTCTGTGAACTTGATCTCCTCTTTCTCTCTCCTTTTCTCTTTGATAGGGTCTAATTCTTCCCTCAACACCTCGCTGCCTTCACCTGGTGCCTGGCCCTACAGTGCCTCTGACAATTCCTTCACCAACGTTCATAGCACTTCAGGTATGCAGGCTTTGAAACTTACCCAAACAAAGCATTTTTCATTTAGCACTAGCCCATTGTTGTTCCACTTTGAGTATTTAGTCCATCGTGTGTAACAGTGACTTGGGAAGACAAATACCGTAACTCTGAATGTGCCCCCTTCCTCTTCCCCTCACCATTTATGTGCTGAGCATGACTCTAAAGTATGAAATATCCCTTTGCACAGTTGGGGTCAGCTGTCCTGGCTGTGTTTTCTCCCAGCTTCTTGTGTACCCTCATCCCTCCTGCTCATGGGAGGATGTGAGAAACAGAATAGATCTTGATGCTGTGTGAGCACTGCTTGGCAATATAACTAAATCATCTGTATTATCCATGCTATTCCCATCAGAAGTCCAAAACACAGCCCTATATGAAGAAAATTGACTCTACCCCAGCCAAAACCAGCATATTATGCAAGTTAAAGAATAGAGTAGTAGGAAGCAGCAAATGGAAAGATAAAACAGTACATGTACAATCTGTTGACATGTCAGAATTTTTAAAATATTACCTGCTTGTGTATGTATTAGTGAAGTGATTTTATTTATTTTAACTTCAGGACATGGGAGTGCTGTAAAGGGAATGTTTTTGCCTTGTCTCTTTTAGCACTTATAATTCCCTGAAATCCAGACAGTAAGGACATTTGATCCTCTGGCTTTTAATGGTTGGCCTGTAAATATAAACTTAAATATATGTCTTAGTTCTTTCATAAGAAGGTCTCCACAGCTGTCCGGTAAAAAAACTGTTTGTGCACACACTTTGCAGTAAAGCACTGGAAATACTTGCTCCAGATGAACCATTTGGATTTTAAGCTTCTTGCAAATGAAGTTTCAGAGTTTTTTCTTGAAGACATCATTGTCTTGACAATTACTTAAAAATGAAGAATTTTGTATAAGTAGAGGTGATAAACAGAGCTGAGAGCTGCATTTGGCCCAAACTTTAGGTTTTTTCATTATACTGAATAAAAGCTGTGTTCAGGCATTACCTCATCATCTTCACCAAATGTGTTGAAAATGCTCTTTAGTCCTTAAGAAAAATTGAGTTACTGCCGCTGATTTGTGAGCTGACTTTGGTTTGAAGCAGTGTATGCAGCATTCTAATGACATAGAAGCTTCCTTTGTTACAGCCTGAGGAAAGGAGTGGCATGTAGCAACTTCTTGCCTTTGCTTAATTTTTTGTGTAGCACATAAGAAAGACCAAAGAGATTAAAAAAAAATATTGAGGTCATAGTCAAATTGAGTAAATTAGACCACTGCCACATACCAATTTCTGTTCATCTGCTAGACAAAAGTGTTTTACAGTCAGAGAGCCAGTCATCTCAACTGGGAATTTAGAATTCACCTATCTGTAAATCAGTCTAGTGAAAGCACTTTCACACACTTTCAAAGGTTAGTGCTTGAAACCTGCTTGCTACTGACCGTTTCTGCCTCATGGAAATCTGGAGATCCAGCTGTAAATTGAAGCATGCTTATACATGCTGAAAGCTATATGGTCTTGGTTTCCAGATGTGTTATTTTATGGTGCCCTGGCATATCATAAATCTCTGTTCTTTCACTTTGTTTCAAATTACATTTGCCACCATCTGCTGGTGACTAAAGTTAAACACACGTATTTGCACACACGTACATGAGAGTTATGATTAAGATAATGTCTGACACAGCCTTTTCCCCTGGATTGCCGCTGCTGGTTCTCAGTGCAGAACAATGAGGAATTTTCAAGGAATTTTGGCTTTTGAAATGCCCCTTCGTGTCAGAAGTTGTGGGAGAATTTGCAGTCTGCCTTTTTTTTAAAAGCTGGTTTAGGCAGAGCTTGCAGATATTCATGACCAATAGCGGTGTTTTGGGGAGCACTTACTTTTCTTTTATTGCATTTATAAAGAGTTTTTGAAATGTGCTAAGGATATCCACTATAGGCCTAATAAGCACCTGCCTATTAGTAATACTTTCTAGCAAAAAAATGCACTATCAAGATTGTTTAAAAGTCCAGCTTTCATGCAGCTAAGCAGCTTTCTTTATATGGTACTGCTGTGTCAACGTTGTGTGAGATTTGTGATTCACAAGAAAGTTTTGATCATGTAGGGAGGACATCTTTAGGAGGCAACATTAGCTTAGTAGACCAAGAATGGTAAATACTACCTTCAGTTCTCTGCAGATTTTTCCTTGAAGAAGGTTCAGTTTCATTAAAGGTTGGTAGTGCCCAAACTTCTAAGAAACTCTCGGGTTCTCAGATGAAATGTAGTGTGGACATAAAAGTTGCTGTTCATCTAATTAATGTTGTAACATACTGCAATATGCTACATTATCATAAATGATCTAGGTATATTTTTTTGGTCATCATATATAAAGTAAGCAAAGATAAACTTACATGTAGCATGGGGGTTTTTTAGTATGATAAATTAACGATTGTATGGTTCTGTGTTTTGTGCTTGTCTCTGATATAAATGTAGTCAAAAGACTTATTGTGATAGGACAGGTACTTAAACTCACAAGTTTCTCTAATACATAAAATTTCTTTAATCTTCTAGCAAAATTCAGTGATTACAAATCAACATGGTCCCCAGATCCCATAGGACACAATCCCACTCATCTCTCCAACAAGATGTGGAAAAACCATATTTCCTCAAGGAACACTACAGGGCTGCCCCGCCCACCTCCTGGCCTGACCAACCCCAAACCATCATCTCCATGGAACAGCACAGCACCCCGATCAGTCAGGGGCTGGGGGGCACAGGACTCAAGGCTTGGCTCTGGTGAGAACTGGTAGCACACTGATCAGACCTGAGCACTATATGTTTTACAGCACCAGTGGTTTGGAGCAAAGAAAGTTGCAGTTGTCTGGTAATAGGAAAAAAGAGTTCCTTCTTGAAATGGAAATTTGCTGTCAGTAGTTGGGGTGGGTGGGGTATGGAATCCCAGATCCTGCTGCAGGGAAGGAGTGAAGAAGGGCTGAGAGCTGTCGGAGGAGAATACCTGCTACATAGGACCTTTCAAGACTAAATGCTTGCTGTGTGTGGGAAACCCCTCAAAGATAAACTCTAGTAAAATGAATCTTGATGTGAACTGTGAGGAAAGGTGTGGTTTTGTTTTCAGGACTGAAGATTAGACTTTCATGTTTTAACAGGGCTGGTAATGCTGGTTTTTTCTGAAAGACCTAATTGTAAAGAAAGATGGTTTTTCTTTGCATCAAATCTGTCTTGATTGCTCTGTCTTATAATTTGCAGCATCTGCTTGGAGTGATGGTGGCTCAGTTCGTCCTAGCTACTGGCTGGTTCTTCACAATCTCACTCCACAGGTATTTTCTGTAGTTGTTTCTGGGAACTTGATTGTTTTAGCAAGGATTTGTGAATTCTTGAGTTGTTTCTTTTTGAGTAAAATCTGACAAAATCAGATTTGTCAGCATTTGTAATGTATTTCTACTAAACTGAGCTGCAGTCTGACTGGTTTTTCTACTGTAATCTCGTCAGCTAATTTTAAGATGTTCAGGCTTTGCTACGTGACTGTTAAAATATTTCTTTACTTAAGAGTTATAAAAAATAATTGAACAAAGGTTTTTCTTAGAAGTGAGGGTCAATTTCATGACTGTAATGTGGAATGGTTTATAGCTGTTCTTTGGGATGTTGTCAGTAAGAAATTTGATGTAACTGCCAGTTTTCACTTTAGTGTTTCCATAGTGAAACCACAGAATTTTTCCAGGACTCCTGCCAAAACCAGTCTAGTTAGGTTATTTCTGCAAGTATTCTCAAAGCTTGGTGCCATTCAAAATGAATTCCGTGGAGATCCTGGTTTCAGCGTTCCCAATTAGTCCTGTATTCAAGGGCTAGGAAAAGCCTATATGATTATCAGCGGCACTCTAAGGTCTAGACAGAGAATCGTCTGTTCAACAGGATAATTTACCATGCTTCTACAGTCTACAAAAAAAGGTTGATGTGAAAGGAAAAGCCGAGGTCTCCATCAGACTACCCAAAATGGTGAACCATGCTCCTTTTGTAGAAAAGACTTTACCTTGTTTACCTTGATGTGAAGGAAGAAGTTGTGTGAGGAAAAAGCACAGTTCTAAGTCTGGCTTGTGTAAAACACTTGAATGCTGCTTTAGGAATTATTTAATGGAAGAAGAATATATTTTGGAGGCATATAAGCTAGTAGGAAAGAGAGACATCATAATTGTCTCATTATGGATTCTGTCTTTATTGTGGATCAGTACGCTAGAGAAGTGTGAAGGTGCAGATGGATTCATAGACTCACAGAATGGTTAGGCTTGGAAGGAAAAATATGTTCATTTCAAGGTTCTCTGTTTTAACTTTGACCATATTGGTACCACCACACAACTTCCTTTTCCCTTATTTGAAGCTGCATTATAAAACAGGGGGGAAAGATGGAAGAAGGTACCACTTCCTTAAGTATTTGCACATACAGATTCCATTCATATGTCCATGTTTCTGTGGCATACCAGGAATGGAATCTGTCTGTACAGAGCATCTGGTAGAACAGCTGTTACTGGAGGTAAGTAACAAGCTGTTACTGCTGCAGAAGGAATGTAGGCAACAACTGCTGTGAAAACATTAGTTCAGACGGAATGGACATTGGTGGGTTTGGCACCAAAATCAATGACTCTTTCTGTTACTGTTTCATAAACCACAAGGACAAAGAAGTACCAAAATAAATTTTAAAAAATTTCAGTGAAGAGATATTTCCAATTTTGCAAAAAACCTGTTAAGTACTAGTTTATCTAAATTTTACTGAAATCAGAGAACTGGAGACTAAGACATTCTGGTTCCTTTGGTACAAATTCTGATGACTGAAGATGGTGAAAAGTACAGATTGTATATAATTACTGGAAAAACTGTCAACGTAAGGATAGTGACAGTGTAAGAAACTCAGTGAAAGAGGGAAAACTGGACTCAAAGTGTAAGTGAACAGGAAAGATAATTTAGATTGTTCCATACTAAAGCAAACTCCATGTAATTGTGAGAACTCAAGGCATACCTGTTCCTGTTTGAAAATCAGCTTCTGTCATGTTTGCTTACTTTCCGCTGCTTTCATCTGTTTGTCTTTCTGAGAGCAAAATATCTTTCAATTACTGTGATGAAGTCAGGATTGAAGTATGTTAGGAGAAATAATTACAAACATCTGTTTCATCCTGGCTGTTCTTCCTCAGATTGATGGGTCAACCTTGAGGACGATCTGCATGCAGCATGGCCCACTGCTGACATTCCATCTGAACCTGACCCAGGGCACCGCCCTCATCCGATACAACACCAAACAGGAGGCGGCCAAGGCCCAGACTGCACTGCACATGTAAGCAAGATTTTGAGATGGAAATCTTTGGGGGTGTGGGATCGATGGTGTAAGCCCCTAAACTCAGTGAAAACTTTTGAATTATACCAGTGTCCTGAATTCCAAAGGCTTTTAACCTGCTCTTTATCTGTTTTGTTTAAAAGGTGACATATGTGCATTTACTTACATGGTATAGGCACTTCCATTGCTCTTGGTATTGTTCAGGACCTTAGCTTAAATTTATAAAGATTTTGTTCAGGCATAAATGAATGTTGGGGCAAGGGGGTTGGGGTGTTTTTGTTTGGTTTTGTTTTTTCCCCATATAAAATGGAAGTTCATGTGTTTTGAATGAGTTTCACTGTCAAAAACAGCTGAAGTTTTCCATGTCCACTCTATTATAGCAATGTAGTTGATACCTCCTTTGGTTTGGGCACCTATTAGTGTTGTTCCTGGGCTTTCTGAATCCCTTGCCCTTACCTTTTGGCTCTAACTTTTTTTTCTTATGTGTGCCTTGCCCTGTAGGTGTGTGTTGGGAAACACTACCATCCTGGCTGAGTTTGCCACAGATGAAGAGGTTAGTCGCTTTTTGGCACAAGCTCAGCCCCCTACACCTGCAGCAACTCCGAGTGCACCCGCAGCGGGCTGGCAATCCCTGGAGACAGGACAGAACCAGACAGATCCAGTTGGACCTGCTTTGAATCTCTTTGGTGGGTCAACAGGGCTTGGGCAGTGGAGCAGTGGTGGCGGCGGCGGCAGCAGTGGGGGTGATCTCACTGGCGCTTCGTTGTGGGGGCCCCCAAACTATTCTTCAAGCTTGTGGGGGGTCCCAAGCGTAGAGGATCCACACAGAATGGGCAGCCCTGCTCCCTTACTACCTGGAGACCTTCTGGGAGGAGGGTCGGATTCAATCTGAACTTAGAACTTTCAACTCTGACCTCGTGACCTTTTTTGGAACAGCAGCAGCACTAACTTGACCTTTTTCGTTTTTTTCAACTTGCAATAAATACATTTATAAAAGGAAAAAAGAAAATGGAGAAAGAAAAAAAGGTGGGTCATTGACAGACTGTCTGAGCACATAGTTGCCTCCCTTATATAACTTCAGTTTTTTCGTTTGGAATATGAATCCAAAAAGAGAACATATCACTCTTGAAATACTTGAATCGTGAACGCCAACTTAGAAAGACAATGTGAAGCAAGTACACATACCATTTAAATTTAAACAGAAAAAATTAAAAAAATTAGTTTCTAGTTTTTCACTTTTTCATGTTATACGGAAGTTGTTGCTAAGAAACATATATACTGAAAAAATAGCTTTTTAACTTTGTTTGCACTGGGTGTGTTTCCGTCCTTAGGTCTACCATGTTGGGTTGGGATTGGGGAGGGGTTCAAAAGAATAAGGGGAGGGAGGGAAAGACTTGACGGAGCCTCACTTTAAAAATAACAAAAAAAAAAAAAAAACTAGAAAAAAATTTAAAAATTAAAAACCCACAAAAAAAAAACAAAAGAAAAAACAAACAAAACAAAAAAACCAACACTTTGTGATTGGCTGGTTGATAAGTACCAGTGTGTTCTGGCACATGTAACTGCCCACGTGTGCTTGTTTCTGTGTGAGTGCGTGTGCACATGTTTGTGTGTGTGCATTTTTTTCTCTCTCTATATAATCTTGAAACACTGCATTGCTGATGGTCTACAGGCTGGCTGGCCATCTGCATGTCTTGATTCTGTTCTGAAAGCAAGACAGGCACGGTGGTGGAGTCCCTATGGCTGAAGCAGAATCCAGTTGGGCTGGATTAAAATTTGTCAGTAGGTTTTTTAAAATTCATTTTAGCAGGGTGCTATCTCAAATCTTCAGATCATACAGAGTGGATAGTTGCTTCCTAGCCCTTCTTCTAACCCCGTGGTAGAGCAGAACACTGCCATATCCAAAGGATTTGGTGAGAGGGGAGACAATGTTGTCTTTTGAGTAACAGTGTCTTCATTTACGTCTGCACGTGGGGTTTTTGTACTGAATGAACCCTAGAGTGTTTGTTATATAATGCAAGCCATTTATTTCTTCCAACAAGGGGAAAAGAGGAGGAAAGAAGACATTGCCATTTTTTTGTGCAGATAGACAAATGTTCTTTTTCAGTATCTTGCAAGCTTCAGTACCTTTAAAAAAAAGTTTCTTTTCTCCCCCAAACCTAAATAAGCACCTGTACTCATTCTAGAGGAATCCATCTAAAGCTTGAAAATCCAGCCCAACCAAACCAAATTAGCCTTTTAGTTGATTTACTGCTTCTGTTAAAACTGACAAAAAACTAAATGGTGTCGGCAAAGTGCCGGCCAGCCTGCCTCATCTCCTGAAAGCACATGCAGCTAACTCCTTCCTGCGTCCTTCATGGTGAGCGTTACCTGTGCCAGGCCTTGGTGTCATTACAGCACCAGACCATCACTGACAGAAACGTTTACTTACGAATGTTCTTAAACCAGTGTGTACTTCAAAGGTTTCCTTTTGTTTCTCTGTGTTGTGTTTTTTCCTGTGTACGTGGTTTTGCTTAGGGAGGTATATAACTAGCAAAGACTTTTTTTTTTAAAGAAGTATTGCACCTTTTTGTTTTTTGTTTTTACTTTTTTCTGTACTGTTGCTTTTTAATTTCTGTATTTAAGGAAAGGTTTGGGGTTTTTTTAGCATCAGTGTAGTAGTACTCTGGGCAGGATAGGGGTGACCTATAATCCACAGTGATAGCCAGTGTGTGCGTGCATGTGTGCGCTGGGAACAAAACTTTTAAGACCTGTTGTTGTGAAAAGAGTTGTAGCAGACTTGAAGGAACATCCTTTGACACAAATCAGGAAGTCATTTGTGGGGGTGGGGCTGAGGGAAGAGAGATGCCCATACTTTTTCCATAAGTGCTAGGACTTCCATGCAGCATTGTCCAGCTGTTACACTGTCTAACAAAGTGCCGACCTTCTGTACCAGCACATACCTGTCCATTCCAGCCCTCAGAGGGAGCAGTACTTTATCACCTGGTGGAGGGGGCAGATAGGGGAGTCTGTTTCTTCAGCATTTTCATTTTGAAGGATATGACCATGTCTAATGCATTTAACTCATGGGTTTGGTGGGCAGAAGCAAAAACAGATGCAAATTATGGGGGGGAGGTTGGTGAATGCGCGCATGTGTGTGTGTGTACGCCTGTGTTCTGGGGGTGGGAGGGAAGGACTAGGGAATTACATGGCTGTTTTATTTAGTTGGCCCTTTCTATGTAAACCCAATGTCACAAGGAAGACTGAGGGAAATGCTGCATATACACACGCCTGTAGATTTGTATGCAAAGCGTTATGTGGTAAAAAAATATGAGTAGGTTGTATTTGTTTAGTAAACTGGAGTGTGCAGCATACTCTGGCCCATTTGGAAAATACTTTCCTATCATGTCTCCTCCATCTATCCCACCATGCACAAAGAAACAAAATGCTCTCTTTCAGCTCCTGCTAGCTGGCTAGTGCCCCTCATGTGCAGGCATCTGTACAGCTTTGTTTCTGCTCAAAGACCAAGCACACTCAGACACGCAGAGCAGGTTCTTAAAAGTCCTGTGCCAGCAGTACTTCCTAGTGAAGCACCTTTGGCCTGAGCAAGCCAGTATCTGTTCTGTCACATGATTTGCTATACATGCTCATTCATTGCTGTGTTCCACCCTCACTTCTCTCTCCCAACCTGCCCTAAGGTCCCTGTTCCTGCACTTTGGGCTAGTTGAGTTCATTGCGATACTACGGTGAAAGCCGGGTGCTAGAGCCCCTCTTGTTTACAAGACATAATGAGGGATTTGAAATACTTAAAAAGAAAAGCTAAATTGTTCTTCCATTGTAAGCTTAAAGGGAAAAAATTAAAACTTACAAAAAAAAAAAAAAAAAAAAAAAAAAAAGACCAAAAAGTGCATATATATATTTTAGATGAAGACTAACTCTGGGAGCATTTAACAGTGTTTTTGTTTTTATTTTAACATTTTATTTTCCTGCTTTAAATTTGCAAGCATTCTCAGGAATTCTAGGGTAGGAAGCCAGTTTTTTGAAGATGGTTTATTTAACCTTATCCTAGATAGATGGCTGTTTCTTGTTGATAAACTTTTACAAGTTCCTGAATCTTCAAAATGTTTGAAAGTTTTTACTTTAAAAAAAAATGAAAAAAAAAAATAAAAAGAAAAAAAGAAAAAATCTCCAAATGTTACTGTCAAGCGAGGGATCAAGAATTTTAAAGACTTTCTAAATTAAGATACATTAAGAAAACTTCTCAATATCAGCAACAGGAATTCATTGCAATCTTAAACAATTTGTGGGAGAAGGGTTATCATTTATTGTGCTTTGTTACTCATGCAGACATGTGCAGTTGCATGGAGAAGAGAAGTGTGTGAATGGAAAATTACTATTCCCTCTCGATTGAAACTAAACAGAAAAATTCTTCCAAGCACCTTTTTAAAAGCAGAGTGAAAGTATAAACCTTATTAAAATGCAGTAGAGTTTAACTGAAAGAATCCTCAGTTGGGACGACTAGCAGGAAATACACAATGGTGCTTCTTTGAACCACTTCTGAGCAGTGCTAAAGAAAACCAGTGCTGACAGAATACTCAGTAATGAAGTAGTTCTATTAACCTGCCTTTTTCAGTACAGAAAAGAAAGAATATGGAAAAACTCCACAAAAATGTACATTGGAAATCAGCTTTCCTGTTTTCAGCTACTTGGTCAGTTTATTTCCCCACTTGGAGATTTGCTGCTTACTTTTCTTCATCCACCCCACCTCCCAGTCTTTCTGTTTCATTTTATATGAGGGAAATAGCTGTTAAACTCCTCTGTTCACCCTGTTGCTGCTGGCTGTCAGGGCTTACAGTCTTGAACTTAAGAGTTCGGTGTTGGGATGGCCAACTTCTGCCTCCCAGCTCTAGGGGTCAGGGGCTTACTCCGCCTGAAACGGCTCGGCTCAAACCACAAAAACCGCGCTAGTGCCTTGTTAAATGCACCCACATGCCCTACAGTAGGGGAGGGGAGGGAATACGAGGCAAAGTGAGGCAGTGTAGCCACTTCATGGAAATAGATGTGCCCGTTCTTAAGGGAAGAAGAGCATGCCGCGTGAGCAAGTCGTGCAATGAGTTACTTAATAGTAGTTGAGATAAGTTGTTATTATTATTAATAAAAGAAATCAGATGCCAAATTCTGTCTTTCTCATAGCAGTAGCCCAGTGTTTTCATGTTGTGCTGCGTGTGCATGTGAGTCTGTTGAAAATAATGCATCAGTAGTAATAATAATGTGCTTTAAAAATCCTGTTGTGGGCCAGTAGAAGGATTTACTTAGAAAGTTTAGGATTTAATTTTATTTTATTGGTTTTTTTTTAATGAGAGAATTCGAGTGCTTTGCTAGAAGCTATGTTTTATCAAATTAGCAGTGTCCTAAAAGAGAGGAAACCATAGCATTTAGGCAAAAAAGCCAACAGACTTGATACTCACTTGGAAGTGGATTGTGACTGACTGCTGAAGGGTTGACAGTCTTAAGTTTCAGCAGTCTGCTGGGTCCAAACCTATTGTAGTACAACAGTCTGCTCCTCGTTTCCTGAATGTGCATGCTATAAGTGTTAGTGCCTGTCACCTCAGTGGCAGTTTCCCTACGTTGTCAAAGTAACATTAATCTGTTTTCCAGCTACAGCTGACAGACCTATATGGCTTAGTCATGGCACTCCCAACCATTCCAAGTGGTGTCTGAGAATTGTGAAAACCAGACTCAACTGCTGGGGACATGCATTGCTTAATGTTGTAAAAATGCTGCTACCATTGGAGCTCTGAACAGCAAAAAGTCAGCAGGAATTGATGTTAGGGTATTTCTGGGCTTTTACAAAACTCTTCCAGGGAGGGAATCATGGGCAGCATCTTGTTTAAACATATTGCAAGGTAGGCAAAAGAGGCTGGAGAAAGCACAGCATGGTATAGACTAAGGGCATCTCTTTCCAGATAAAAATCCAACCACTTTGCTTACCCTACCTTGCATTGTCTATCAAGCTGAGAGTTTTTTATCTGTTTGATAATTCTTTGCTCCATTTGAGGATTTTGTCTTAGCAGTGACAACAGAGTCTAGCAAACAAAACAAAAGTGTGGTACAGCTCAGAAACCTGTGCTTAGACTTCTGACGTTTACTTTGGAATACTTGCCATCTTTTCCCAGTGTTTTTATGTTTCTGCCTGGACACTTGCCTAGCAGTCTTGAGAATGGGGTTTTTGTTGGTTTAGGGTTTTTTTACAATCACAGGGTATCAAGTTTTTCTTAAAATTTTTTTTAATTGTGCTTCACATTAAGTGGCTTTTGTAATGAGTAAGAATGTTAAGCCAAGTATGTTTTTACCTCTGCAATATAAACAGGTTGTTTTCAAAAAACTGGGTGGAATAACCACCTCAAAGATTAAATAACAATTAAACATTTATATTAAGTTGGCCTCTTTTTCTCCTTTTACCATATAATTTCTGAGCATTTATTCCTTAGAACTTTTGCCCTGTTTTTTCATCCTAAAAATGCTGCCACATCTTCCACTGTGTTTTAATAGTGTATCCAAATAGTACTGTAATTTACTGGGGGGAAATTTTGGTTACATTGGGTTTTTTGCTTCATTCTTTATTGCATTTAACTCTTAAATTTCTGATTTTGTTTGTGCACATTGTTTTCCTATTGACTTTAAGAGGAGCACTGTTTGTATATCTGAGGTACCCAAATTTGACCAAGCCTGCTCAAGGAAATGAGCTGGATCAGGGTTAACGTAGCAGATGAGGACCTGTTGTGTTTCCAGTGTGTGTTGCATATATCGCCTTCACAGTAAATCATGTGACCTTAGTATCCAGGTTCTCAAGTGGATTGAAATGCAGGTTTTGTGGAGGCTGGTTAACATCTCAGGGTAATAGTCCTGATTAGGTAGAATGTAGGGGTTTTCTTCTAAAGATGTAAAGTTCCCTTAACAAAAGCAGCTTTCTTAATTTGCATGCATGCTTTGTGGGCAGGAAAGGAATACCAAGACAACTACGTTGAAATCAGTTTTTAAAAAAAACAATAAGCAAACGCTGTTGAAGTGCAACTTTGGTCCTGAATCTAAAGCAACATATGCAGAATCTATTGGTTTTTCTAAATGGATTTTGCACACAAAATCAATTCAGTTCTGTAGTTTATTTGCCACTGTTTCGCAGTTTTAGGAACTGATGCTGTTAGATCATATCAGTCATTCCCACTGTGATCAAAATTACAGATATCTAAACCCCAAACTTTATTCCTCTTTACCTCCAGTACTAGGCTTCCACCTGTGACAGAAGGATGTTGATAGTAATGGGGAGAAATATGTGAAGTTTCCCAGTGTAGACAGAGTTGGTATTCCCTGTTGTCCTGAGTTCTCATCCAAACCTAAACTGCAAAGCAACAGTTAGGCTGTAGCAGACCTGTTGGTTGGACTAAACGACAGGAGCCAAACTGGAGATTTTTAGCAGCCTTGCTCTAGTCCATGTTCTTCACAATGTTTTGCATAAGCGTCCCATCACTGTAAATACCAGTGTTGCTGAATTTTACCAAAGTTCCCTTGCAGTAGGTAATAGCAAAGAGGTCCATTTTGTAGTGATTCACCAAGCAGAGCTTTGCTTACAGTAGACTTTAAGGGTCTGTCTACATTGCTGTTTAAAATTGAGTTAGGGTCCTGTATAAAATTATAGCGCTCTATTTTGTGGTGTTATGTGACTTTAAACTTTGTGATGTAGTAACTATAGCTTCTGATCCTTGTATGAAAAGTGCTTTAAGGTTTCATCTGTGCTACAAAAAGCGCCACAGCTCCTGGTGGGTTAGAGCCTATTTTAAAACTTGTCAGGCCACAATGATGCAATTTCATCTGTAGCACGCAGCAGACAATATCTGTTTGTATCCACAGTTTGCCTGCGCGTTGCTTTTCATCGAGCTATGCAGGAAAGCTTTCCTCTTGAAGTCTCCCAGAGTCCTAGCAAGCTTCTAGCAAATTAAGTGCCCTCTGCAAAAGAGCCATTTTTGCCCTATATGTGTGGTAGTTGGGACTGGTGACATTCAGCAGTGTTATGGTTCCTGTAAACTTTGTAGTGAGAAAGGGAGTTTTTTTGACTTGACTCTGACAGCCTTTCTGTAAAGTAATACAGAGCACTCCAGGGAAAAAGAAAAAGATCAAAAAAAAGGGAAGAATGCGTTGTGCCAGCCAGCGTTAAGTATTAAACTATTTTAGCAGTAAACATTCTTGACTTCTTGTGGGGGGCAGAGGGGAAGAGACTGGAGAATTTTGCATGAGTGCGCAATACAAGGAGGCTACGTTTGGCAAGAAATGTTTCCTTGAGCACTAAATGCCACTTCTTGGCTGCTGGTGTGTGTTGTTACATTCGCAGAGCTAACGTCCTCACCTTTTTATGTTTGTTTTTATTAATTGAGACACAGTGGAAGCTCCTCCTGTTTCAGATGAAACACAACCAAACATAAGTGGTAATTTTCTTCATCATTTGCTGTTGAGCAGGTTGCACAGCTTGTTAGAATAGCTATTTTAGTGACATGGTTATGATATTATGTGCTTTCTTTCCCCTCTCTCTCCCTGCCAGATCTGGCTTACCCTTTCTATATAAGGCGCTGTGTGGGTTTTTTTGTTTTGTTTTGGGGACACGTGGAGAAGAAGCAAAATGAAGTGAAAATGCAAGCCAAGGTAGAACAGCCTTACTTTAGGGGGTAGCCTTACAACAGAGCTTTATAGTGAGTGTGCTGTATTCCAAAATATGTAAGCCAAAAACAAACAAAAAAGCATTCATTTATGCAAAAAAAATTAAAAGAGGTGTTGGAAGACTTCTTTAATATGTACCTTCTAAAGGTGGAGTAAGGTCTCACCTCACCAAGTGATATGTTATTGTGATACTTCTTGCTGGGTTAGTAGGAATGGGTTGGGGTATAAGCGCTTAACGTTTCCTCCTATGTTTTTACAAGCAGTAAGTTAAATGTGGTATTTATGAATGTGCCTTTGTGAGTATAGTGACTGTCTAATTGAGGAGACCAATTGGGCTGGAGGGGAGACAGTGGTCAATATATTCTTTCAAGAGGTCAGACATTGAGACTGCAGCCCACTGGTCCCTTTTGACAAGCAGCATCTTTGGCTGGTCTCTACACTGCACAATACGTATTCATATGTGGTAGAGATTGGGGTGGGGGGTGCAAAGGGATGTCATGTGATGCACAGAAGCTCTTGATAGTTCTCGGCTAGTCTGCCGTTGCAGGTTGCATTTGTATATGTATTATATAGCTTCTCTTTATGTTTGTGTGCATGAGTGTGAGTGCGTGTGGCTTTGGTTTTTTGTAAGCACTGGAGAATTGAAACACAGTGGTGTTTGAGACAAATTTATACATGTAGAGAAGATGATGTTTTGTAGCTTCTGTTAGATAGTGGGTGCAGGCACACTTTTACCCTCTCTGCCCGTGTCCTGGTAAGCGAAACAGGAATTTATTTTTTTTCAACCCTTCAACTTCCAGCACACTTAACGTTGCCATTTAAATGAACAGGGTATAACACAAGAAGAAAAAAAAAGAGTTTTTGAAATGGTGAGGTAGAAGTGTTTAAAAGGAAAAAAATCTGAAGTAATTTTTTGTTTCTTCAAAGCTGTTTGTAGCTAAACATGGGAATCTGCAGTGTCTCCTTCCATTTGTTTTTTTTTCCTAATAATTCACCTCTTCGTCCCACCCAAAACATGAGGTGTACAAGATCAAGAGCTGTTGTTGTAGCGCTTTGTAATTCCCACCCTGAAAAGAAACTCCAGTGGGATCCCTCAGCTCTATTCAGGAAGACAAAGAGAGGAGAGACTCTGCAGTTTTCTTTGCTTCGCTCTCATTCCTCTCTAATGGCCTTGAAATGTATTATTATGCAAATGTGAATTTTGATACTGAATTTAAGAAGAGGTTGTTTGTTCTTTTTTCAAAAAAAAAAAAGTCCCATATGTGGTTAGCATTGCTTCTTTATTTTGTAAGTGAATTGTAAACTATGCATTCTGCAAAGGGGGTATAGGGGACAAAGATACTTTGCTAAACTGTTCAGGAGTTTCTGTGTCCATGGCATATCCATTATAGCTTGGGGAAGTGGGGAAGTGATAACTTTGAATTAAGAAGGAATCGATACGAACCTTTCTTTTGTCAGAAACTGGCCAGTGGATGACTGGGCAGAGATTTGAATTACCAATGTTGGCTGCAAAACAAAATCAGCTCTCAGCCTTGCACAGGGTGAATTCAGCCACACAGTGTTAACCCAGGGCCAAAAGGGTGACTGGGACACCAGGTCTACATGGGGAATATCTACCATCTCCTGTGCTTTGGCCCTTGTTAAGCTCAGGAAACCCACTGTCACGGGCACTGGTTTTTTTTGGATTTACTACTCCTTTTCCATTTCAGCAGTCCTTGTGATCTTCCAGTAGAATTGGAACATGGCTAGTCCTTGATATTCACACTTCCTTATCTCTAACATCTTCTTTGCTGCTGTTTCTGGTACTGCTCATACAGTGACAGAGCAGCTGTGGGCAGGATGGTAGAGATAGATAGTACTTACTTTCTAGTGCTGATCAAAGCCCAACTATGAGGACTGTGTATTTTCAACATCAGCAGCTACCTGTGTTTTGTTGTCTGGTGTTGCTGCCAGTGACTTAGCACTAATATTGAAAGTAGGTGAAATTTTAGGGAAAGTAGACTGATATGTATACCAGGTCCCCTCTATTTAAAAGGAACTATCCTATTTTTATTATAAGGTTATATCATAATGGTCATTAAAAAGGATTTACTTCCTCACATCTCCAAAATGCAATCATTGTGAGTTATGTGCATTCCTTGAAGCTTGCTGGGCTTCGAGGAAGAGTCTCCTCAGAAAAAATGTAGATCTCACTGCTCTCTCCATCATTATAATAGGGACCTTTTGACTTGACTTTTTCCTTTGTCCATGGTGAACCATGGTACCGGCATTATCTTAGGTGTAATATCATAAACTGAGAGATTATCCTGCCTGTATTCAGTGTTTTCATGCAGCAATTTTATTTTTGTTGACATTCACAGTACTGTAATAAGTAATAGACTTGATGATCACTCTCGCATCTGTGCCTGCCTTGCAGATGTGATCTTATCAGGGTTCCACTCTGTCAGAATGCCTTTAAAAAAAAAAAAAAGAAAAAAAAAAGAAAAATCAGAAGCTTAAACTCATTCACAAAAATACCTCGTGGTACATTTCCCCTTCTAATGTAACCTTTTAAATCTTAGTTTTTCTTCTAAACTTGATGGTCTTTTATTTCCACCTGTTATCTCCTTTGTAAAAAGATATTTGAACTAGTGGTTTTGAGCACAGGTTGGGAAGCCTGAAACTCCTGAATTTTAACATTGGCCATTACTCTTCCCTTGCCTTGGGCAAGTCATTTAACTACTTTGCCTTTGTTTTTTCACCTGTAAAGTGGTGTTGTTAATAATACTTACCTACCTCACAGGGGTTTTGTGAGGATCAACTAGTAATGTTTGTCAAGTGCTTTAAGGAAAAAAGCATGATAGAAGTATTATGAGGTTTTCACAGCAAGATCGCTAGTTCTTTTTACATTCTTTGCTTCTATGGAGGGAGATAACCTTTTTTCATAATTATTGAAGCCATCCCACATTCAGATCCTAAATGATAGAAGTTGATAGAGATTAAGTTACTCATACTCTTTAGTCTTTATGCCTGTTTTCATCTTCTCTTCTTTATGTAGTTATGCCAGTGTTGCTACAGGTCACATGTCTCCTAGTACTTTTAGATAAGCTTCAAAATTGAAGTACTTTGAGCTTGCTGCTTCTTTTACCAGACCACCAAATCAGAATGAGTTTGTGTATGTCTCCCTGCCATTAAGTGGCAGTTCTGGTAATGTCATCTTTCAAATAGACACATCTTTTCCTGCCATCAGGAAGGGGAGGTGGTGATACGTAGTTCCAGAGAGGGAACTGTAAGATGAAGAACCTGGCCACTTTATGCTGCTGCTCCAGGGATAAAGGGCAGAGTAGCTTCCTATGTCCTTCCCTGAGTTAATTTCAGTGTGTTAGCAGTCACACTTCAAATGCAGTGTCTCTTCTTGTCCACAATATACAGAAGTCATCACCTGCCAATAGAACGTAGGAACAGAGAGAATGATAGTAGATGCTGCTTGTGTATATGCCTTACAGCTCTCCCAGAATGTCTCTGGGAGGGTGGTGGGGGATGAGGTCTTCATTGGGTAAATCCCACAGCTGTCAGGGAGCCTCTGCTACTTTCTCCCCTCTCAGTTACTTGGTCGCTGTTTCTTCTTTCTTGGATGTGCGTCTCAGGGATGTGCATATGAGCCCATGCCTCTTGGAATTTGGTGTTTGAAATACCAAGAACATGGTTTCTGTACCTGAAACCTTTTCTGTCTGACACTCCCTGGTCCTCTCTGTCCTGCATTGCTCCCCGTGGCCTTAGGAACATCTCTCCACTGTTGCCCTATGCCACCCTCTCCATCTCTGCCAGTAATCAAGTGTATACAGTGATTCTGCAGAGAAAGAAGCTGAAGTGATGCAAGTGCACCCGTGGGATTTACACACAGAGGTATCTTGGTTTTCTGCTGCATCTGCTCTAAAGCCTGCAGAACATCTGATGCACAGTGCTTTTTCTTTCTCATCTAGAAAGCAGAACAAACAGTATAACTCTGATGGTAATTCTGTAATGTTTACTTTTAACTAAATGCTAAGTGTTTTCCTCAAAGAACCAAAAACCCACCTTCTAACAAAAGTAACCAAACGTAATCTTCCTGGGAGCGGAAGAGGAAAGGGGAGGAGGAAAAGCAGTGACGGGAGCGTTCTGATCTATTTTTTCATCTCCACTGCTCAGCTGGAGGTGTGAAATGCTGCTTTGAGTTCCACAAACATAAGGGATTATGTTTACAAAGGTAAATGCCTTCTACCTGTTCAGGAAACTCGCTACTGGTGGGCATCGGGAGTTTGGCAAGTTTCTCTTCATTGCAAACAAGTAATGGGAGAAGGGTGTGTCTGGAAGAGGAATGGAGAAACAGATTCATTTCATCTAGTCTTCTTGGTAAAATAATGCCACCTTCTTCTCTCCTTATGGAATGGAGGGATGAGGCGGCTGGATAGAAAATCATTGATGTCCAATATGGCTGGATTAGAAAAGGCAGCTTTTCTACTTTGCACATAAATATGTAACAGGAAGGTACAGCTAAAGTCCTCTTGCCTGAAACACTGTCCCCCAGAAGCAGACGTTGTAATAATAAAAATAGTGGCTGTGTGTATATTGATGCTATTTGCAAGTTACTTGTAAGTGTTTATTTTTTTTTCTTATACTTGAAATGGCTTCCTTTACTAAACTCTTACCGTAGTTCTGGTTTCTCCCCTCTTTCTATAGTGTGCAGTAAAGAAAATTACAGGATGAATGGGGAGAATGTAGAGGAGATGACACTATGTCTTGCATATCCAGGTTTCATCTTAATTTCCATCCCATATTCTCAGAAATGTTTGAACTTCCTAAGGGTTTTCCATGGACACAGAAACTCAGCACTTTAGAAGGTGCTCTTGTAAGGCTGGCTTGCCCCCTTTTCCTCCTTTTCTATATTTTTATTTTACTTTTAGTATAGTGGTACTTAAGATCACTGGTTCACTTAAAAAGAAAAAAAAAACCAATAAAATGTTTAAACTCTACTAATGTACAAATAAGCTGAAATATTGCATTTTATGTGTATTTTTGCCATAGCAGGTACTGTATTTCTCATGCTGGATTTAGAAAAAAAGAAAGAAAAAAAAAAAGAAAAAAAACAAACAAAAGGGTGATGTTTTATTGGAGTGTGACAAGTTAAGAGTAATAAAGAATTAAGTCGTCGTCATTTCATTGAAACTGAGAGATGGTGTAATACTTATATATAAGTTTTCTGAAGGTTTTTTTGGGCTTTTAAACAGCTTTTTTGTTTTTTT
>VZTT01064949.1:14853-33929 GCA_013400855.1 Buphagus erythrorhynchus | reverse complement strand
GCAGGCGCCCCTTCGGCGCGTTCCGGGGAGGAAAGGGGCGCCAGGGCTCGGGGCTCTGCGAGTTCAGGGTTACCAACCCTCTGTACACAATCCTCCGCGTACCTGTTGCCCCTCGGCAAATCACCTCTTCTCGCTTCATATCCTCCCCCTTGCACTTTAGCCTGCGCTGTAAAATTGGTTTTGTAAAAGCTCTGCTAAGCAATCTTTGGTGATGGGTTGCCTTTGAGCAAACATCGGTGTCCTTCCCAAGCGCTCGGCTGTTTGCTTTCCAGGAGGTGTGACAGGGAGGTCCACTGTCTATTCAATCCGATGGCTGCCAGTCCGTGCCAACCGGACCACCCCCTGCATCTGCAGCCATTTGTTGTTAGATAGCCCTTTTTTTCCGAGATAAGCTTACTTTTGGCCAAAGCGAGCAGGACATTTACCCCGCAAGTAGTTGTGTTGTTTTTGGTAGGCTGAGTGCCACAAAAACAATAATACCACAAAAGAGTGGATATTGTGTATTATTATTAATTCAACTATTAGCAAGCAGCAACTGAGAGCATGTCCTTATGATTGCAAGCTGTTATGTTAGTAGAGGATATGAAGTTAACTTTTTTGACATGCGCTTTAAGCTAAATCTTCTGACTCTGGTCCTAAAAAGGGATACGTGTACAGCTGTTATTACATCTTATCGAGACACAGTCAGTTTTTAAGATGCACTAACTTGATTCCTTGTGATTCTTACTAGATTTTTGACTGCAAAAAAGCTGTAATGTGTTTTCCAAAAAAAAACCAAAAAAAAGTCACAAAACCACCCACTTTCTGACAGAAATGGCTTTAGCTTTCAGACTCACTAGGAGCCCCTTCTTTTGTACAGAGTCCAGTTTCTGTTTTCAAAGCCCTGGTTTTGTTAGAAGCAATCCAAGCACTAGGTTTGGCTGTTACTATGAGTGCAAGGGCAGAGAAGCACCATGCTGGAGAATGAACACACAGTGCACAGTGTCATTACTGTGTTCCTTCTACATGCAAGGGAGTATCACTACAGCAGCTTTGTCAATAATATGCTGGACCAAATGTGATGTTTCAGAACAAGAAGATGCTATTATACAGCTGTGCTAAATAGGAGTCACCTTCCAAAGTACCACATGCCTGATTTTGTCACAGTTCAGATGCTGGAGTGAGAAAGCTGCAAATCTTATCTAGCATAGAAAGTGCCAATTCTATGAATACATGCTTGAGGAGCTTTGCATGTTCAGAGCATGATTATTTAAACGTAGTCATATCAATTCCAGCAGATAGTTATCAGTTTTACTTCTGTTCAAGAACAGAATACATGAGTTGCCCAACAGGAGAAAGCAATCTGCTTGAAAGAACCAGTCTGGGGCTTCTAGGTTTCCATTCCCAAGCCCTGAACTCCGGGCTACCCCTTCTCTCGACCCTTGCTATGCCTCCCATTGCCACCCCAGCGTTTTGTTCCCAGAAAGTAGAGACAGGTCTTACAACTTCTTGAGCTTTCTTTTCATAGTGGGAAGAGGGAGACTACTATTTTTATCTGGCTCCTCGTTCCAGAGCAGTTTGTAATCTAATGTCAGCTCTGGACTAAAAAGGAGGAAGAGTCAGCCACTTCTAGCACCTGTTACCTCTGTCAGTGATCAGTTAGTTACACATACAAGCAGTTTCTTTAGGTTCCTTACAGAAGATGCATAGTATTTCTGTGAAAAAGAACACCAACCCAAATACCAGGTAATAAATGAACCCTGGCAATTTACTGCAGCACATATCCTCACTTCAAAGACATTCATGTGTTACTTCTTCCATCGTTCTTTTCGAAGATACATTAAAAACCAAAAAGTAACAAACGAACTGTGGGTAATACATACTTCTGTCTTCTGATAAATCAGATCTAGGAAGGTCTAATCATAGGTTTTCAGAAAGTTGCAGGGAGTAATAAGACACAAGACATGCAGCTCAGTGATAAAATTTTAGGTAAAGTACAGGGCCAGGCAAATGGCTTCAATATTCACTCTACTTAATAGGTGAAATTTTCAAGTGGTCCACTTGGGAGTACATGAGATAAAAAATGGAGGAATTATTTCAGTAGAAACTGAATTCGGCAGAAAGTCTATACAGTGTTTTGCTCCTTTCAGCAGGCAATAGCAGGAGTTTGAAAGAGCAGGCTTAGAAAAGTGGCATTAGTGAGAAAAACTTACCTCTCCCAAAAAAAAGCTTGGGTTAAGAGCTGAAGAGTCTGAATTTATACCCATCCCAAAACACTTGTTTAATTTTTTGCATAAATTCCTTTGTATTATGATTCTTCTGTTAACATTTTTTATCTTGAACTCTTGACTTAAATGTATTTGAAAGTAAAGTACAAATTTCTTGGAGCTCTCCCTTCTCACAGAAGCAGCTTTGACATCCTGTAGCATCAAACCGACTTACAATATGTTTTGCACATGTGAAATATATATGTTTTCTCTTTCTCTAGTAACCCTCCATCTATTTTTTCTGTCCAGTTAAGTTTCATTATTTTTCTATTATATATTCTTTATATGATGAGCAACTTGGCATTCTCATTTTGTGTGCAGGAGCTGTACCATGTCATCCACCTGTTCTGCCCCATCCTTTAGGAAAAGTGATGAACAGTCATAGCTGTTAGAGTGGCACATCAGAATATTGGCACACTCTCAGAAGAATGACACCCTAAAAGCACAGTCCAGAGAGCTCATCACTGACTTCTCTGACCTGTAGTGCTTTGGGGAAAACCTTGTGTTCTTCCTTGTGTAGTTTTCCTACTTGGTTTTTTAGGTACACGGGTTTGAAGGACATTGGATTGTTTTCTTCCCGAGGTACTGCCAATATCAGCTAAAGCTCATAGGAAAGAGGCCTCACACGTTTTTTGTGGACAGATGAGAACATAATTTGTCTTGGCACTACCCCATCTTGTACGTGTTCTACGTCAAGTCATCCCTTTTTGGGGGGGTTATTTCTTTCCTCTCTGTGTGACTCTGCACTGTGGTCAGCTTTTCCCAAAGGATCATGGATGTCTGAGCAAGGCATGAGATTTTAATCTTGGCACAAGAGTATATTGCCTGCTGAGCTGCCTGTGCTTTTAGGCAGTTGCAGTCTATACTGGGGCACTTCAAAGGCAGCAGTCTGGGCCAGGTGCTTTTCCTCATGTAGCTGCACACTGGTGGGCATGTATATGCTTGCAACAGCATAAGTTTTGGTACTAATTATCTGATGAGGACCTTGAGGACATCTGCTTCACTTGCTGTCTTCTTCAGTTCCAGGTTCCACATCTGCAAACCATTTTTCCAGTCAGTTTGATTCTGAACAGAACCAGTTTTTTAAATACTTTGAATCCTGGAGCCTCTTGGTTGGTGATTTGTCATTACTGATGCACAGGATAATAGTATTTTAATTTGGAAAAGACAGTAATGCCAAATTCATTGTGAGACTTTCAATTTCTCAGTATCAGGAAAAGACATTTTTCTCATCTTAGTGGATTATACCAGTGTATAATCTTGTGGTTGGATATCTTTGTTTTTAAGTCAGCTTGCTGAAAAGCTCTAGCAGTTAGTTTTGAACATGAACTAGGAGCATTCACCTCCTTTTTCTAGGTCAAGTAACCGATGTCACAAGGTTTCATATTCAGTCTGAAATGAGGTACTGCAGGACTTTTCAAAAGGTGCCAACATAAAATATATATACCTTTCCATATGTTTTAAGCCCCCTGTTTACACTTATGTAGGTCTAGTTGTGGTCCAGAGAGTTTTTCCTGACACAAGTTATTTAGTCCCATGTTAGCTGGATTTTTCTTTACCCAAATGGTAAACTTCATTAGAAGAAGTTTAAACTATACTATTTTTATATTGCTTTCCCCCATGTATTTTAATTTTTGTAGTTTTCACAGCAATGTTACATGATTGAGGAAAGTATGAAGCCCAAGAGGAACACGTAAGAATGAACACTCCCCTATCCTACGGGAAAAGGCTGGAGAGCCCTAGAATGAAAGCATTTGCTGTTACAGCTCAATTATACCAAATTGTCACACTTCTGGGAGATGTCAGATAGGAGTAGATTATTTAAACAGCTTCTGTCTCAGTTTGTTGGTAAAGAGAAAAAGCAATAAAAGTTCTTTTCCCCTTGCAGTCACTTGGGCTTTCAATCACAGATGAGCAGATCCAGGAGATGGAAGCAAATCTGGACAACATTGACTTCAAGATGGCAGCAGAGGAGGAGAAGAAGCTGCGTCACGATGTGATGGCCCACGTGCACACCTTTGCCCACTGCTGTCCGAAAGCTGCAGCCATCATTCACCTTGGAGCAACTTCCTGCTACGTAGGGGATAACACGGTAATATAGTATTTCCAGTTCCCTGCCTGCAGAGCTGGGAAAAACAAACAGTTTTTTGTTTTATAGCTCTTTATAAACTTTTCTTTATAAAATATTAAGTGGATTTTTCAGTCATTTTTGTTAATTTTACTGGTGAAGTTAATTTAGTTCTTTAACCTGGCTAACCTACGAAGGCAAGCTCCACTTGCCGCCTTTCTTCTGATGTGAAGCAAGATCTATGTGGAAACTGTTCCCTAACCTGTGCTTGCATGTTAAATATTCAAGGAGATAAGAGGGGAGATGCAAACACATGAAGAAACGTGAACTGTGTGATTTATCAGTTACACCCCTGTGACAAGAGTTCATTGACTTACAAAACAAGGTCCATGAGCTTTCAATTGGTACATGGAACCCCCTCATAATTCAGGGCAAAACAGGCTTTTCAACAGCAAAGAGAATGGATCAGTGTGTTAAGAGAAAAAGCTGGGTACTTTTTCAGCTGGGTACTTTTTATAATTTTACAGAACTGAAAAATATTTGTGAAAAACCTCGTCTAGAACAGAGTGCAAACTGAAGCCTTATTTCTCAGTATATGTTGCTGTTCCACTGTTCAAGCCATAGCAATTTCACAGCTCCTTTTGTTGCATGAGAAGCTGCTCTGTGATTATTTTTTCTCTACTCCTTTGCAAACCTGTTTAGCTTTTGGGTAATATCATAATTCCCTGTGACACTTGTGCCCAGCTGTACCTCAGTCTCAAAAGAAGGAGCAAAGACAACTGGTGCCTCATTAGCCCACTTAACTTTGCTGCTGTCGTTAGCCTACAGTGCCTGTATTTTCCACTTGGGACCATATGATTTAATCTGTCATTCCATGGGCAGTCCCAAGAACCTCAAAATAATAATTCACAGGCACTTGGTGGAAACAGGTCTTCCACCACTTACAACTTTCCATGGACAGTATAAAAGGAGCAATGGTGGATCCAGCATTTTTGTCATAAGCAAGTTCAGTGCAAGTTCTGTTACAAGAAGGAATGCAAATAATTTGTTTTAAGAGGAGACTTTTGAGTCAACAAAGCATAATCTGTGTCCCCTCTCTGAGAGAAACTGTTATGTCTGGTCCTTTAGACATGGCCCAAAGTTCCTTTGTCTGCTTCTTTCAGGATTTGATTGTCCTCCGTGATGGGTTTAACCTCCTGCTACCCAAGGTGAGAAGTTTTGCAGTGTCTCAGAACTGGGGAGCATTCATGTCCTGTGTATAGCCTGTGTTTAACTTGGATTTTCCTAGCTTTGTGGGAAGCTAGGAGGAGTTGTCTGTCTGGGTTGTTCTCAAAAAAGTGAACGGTTCCCTTCTTTTCCTTTCTCAAGTCTTTTCCCAGAGCTTTTTTGCTCAAAGTGAGAATTATAAGCAGCTCCTTGTTTATCTGTGCCACAGGTACTACATAGCAATACAACTGTATTGCTTTCAGGATTATCTTAGTCTTATCCTTAGCTATATTCCTAGGAGTGTGTCAGCATTCAAGGAAACTATATAATACAATTTTCTGAGGTCAAATATAGCAGGAGTGTAGTGCAGTGGTGTCTATCTGACCTGAATGACCTGACATCCAATTTGCCCTGGACTGTTAATTATATGCCACGCGACTTTATTTCTGACCAATTCCAGGAATAAAAAAAGTACCCAAAGATGAACCAACTGCAGGATTGGGTTGGGCATGAAGATTAGACTAGTTTGAGCACAAGTCCAATGATTTGTGTTAGCTCTTGCTTGAGTTTTGTAGCAAGCAGAAGTTGCATGCATGCCCTGAAAAACTGAAACACGCCATATTTTACAATTAGAAGGGGCTGCATAGTTGCCCCTCAGGGTCCCTCCCTGCACAACTGCCCCTTCCTGCACAGAGGTTTTTCTCCCCTTTTTCTCACAATGTTGTGCTTAAGCATGTGAATTCTGCTGTGTTGTTTGAGGTTTTTTCCTCTCTCATTCCACCTCTTTTCTATCCTTCCTGCTTCCACCAGCTCGCAAGGGTGATCAGCCGGCTGGCCGACTTTGCTGAGAAGTATGCTGACATGCCTGCTTTGGGCTTCACTCACTACCAGTAAGTAGCTATGAGCCTTTGCTTTCTTCTTGTTGTCTGTGCTATGATTAAACTGACCTGCTACTACTCTTCTGCCATCCTTTTTCCCATCTCTGACTAGTTGGTGGTTCAGAAAAGGCTTATGTGCCTGACTGCAGGCTTGTCTTAGGAAATTGGGCTGTTGCTTTGACTAGCTGTCAGCAGTTGCTTCCACACAGCTTCCTAAAGGATGACTTCCAGGCAAACACAGATGTACATATTGTGGGCTGCTTCAAAAAAGCGTGACTGGGAATTGCACGAACCCTGTCTTCCAGTCAGATTTTCTTTGTTTTTCCTAAGTTATTTTCCACTGCAGCCTAGAAAGTTTTGTTAATGGCTACTTGTTACTACAGATACTGAGTCAAAGGACAATGAGATGGGGGTGCTTCTGTTCTTGGGGTAGTTTAATCTCCTGCTTCATGAAGACTGTCTTCAGAAGCATTAAACTATACCATGAGGTAAGCCTGGGTCTTCTACCCCAGTGATGCAGAACAGCAGAGGCAGGGAAATTAAGCACAGGTTGTGTCAGACTCAGTATCTGGTACTTGAACATTTCTCCCAAAGGAGAGTGAAAGCATCAGGTCAGGTCTCTGATTTACTGTCTTGCTATATATGCAATGTCAGTTCCATCAGCTCTAGTCCCACAGACTTCTTCATCTACAGCTTTTTGGAGGAGTATCTGTGTTTTATTTGGGCTTTTGGAAAGAGGACAGAGAAGTGTTCAAGAAGTGTATACAAGGTGAAATCATAATTGATGTCTCAGCCTTTTCTGTGTCGTTTGTCAGCAGGGCCTTTGCTCCCTTTACAATCACATCCATGGTTTCCCTAGCTTTCCCTTTTCCTGCTTATGTACTTGCAGAGGCCTGTTTTGTTGCCTTTCACATTCCATACTACATTCATCCAGGTGGATTTTGGCTTTCCTTGTCCCATCGCTGCAGTGTTGAATAGTTTCTTTGTATTCCTCCTGGATCGCCTGTCCCTGCTTCCAGATGTTAAAAGCTTCCTTTTTATGTCTGAGCTTAATCAGGAGCACGTTGTTCATGTGTGTATGGTTTTTTGAAGTAGTATAGAGGTTTTCTTTGGAGTTCATGTGGATAGTTTGAAATATCTTCACTTTTTGGGTTCTGCATAACTCCGCTGTTTTCACCTCAAAGCATTTTCAGGGGGACTGAAGTGTGGCTGAAGCTTGCAATTGCTTAATCCAAGGTAGATGTCTTACAAGAAGTGTTGGCTGGCAGCACTGTTCAAGTGTGTTTGCCCAGAAGCTGAGGAACACATTTTTATAAATAAGAAGGAAAGGTTTCTGAGAGGAGTCATTTAAAATCACAAAGCGAATGCAGATGTCTCTGTGCTGAGAAGTTCACACCAGAGCTGTGAGTCAGCCAGGGTGCCCCCCGTGCCCTGGATGAGCAGAATTGGTGTGGGGGACAGATGCACCACCAGTCTGTCACAGCCCCTGCGGGCCGGCAGGGGGCGCACGCCTGGCACATGGACACAGAATTACTGTTTTCTGGTAACGTAATTCCATCTAATTCCTGAAAGGAATGATTACATCTTCAGTACCATTTACTGCTGACATTGGTACATCCTTCTGCCTAAGCCAAATCCTGTTAATTTCTGCTTAAATGAGTCAAGAGAGATGAATCTGTAGGGAGCTCTTAATGGCAGACTCAGCAGTGAAGTGTGGTGCTTGTGCAAATCCTCAACGAGTCATGTTGTGTTCTTGATTGTTGTCAGACCTGCCCAGCTCACCACTGTGGGGAAACGCTGCTGCTTGTGGATTCAAGACTTGTGCATGGACCTGCAGAGCCTGGAGCGGGCTCGGGATGACCTGCGCTTCCGGGGTGTGAAAGGCACCACTGGCACTCAAGCCAGCTTCTTGCAGCTCTTTGAGGGAGACCACAGTAAAGTATGTCAGACAGCCCAGGGTGCAGACGTACAGTCTTGGCAATTTTCCGCTCTGGAATGCTGTTTACTTTGAGGGAACATTGAGATTCTGGCATTAAATTGACAAAGTCACCATGATCCCTCTGGGGCTCATTGACAAGGCTCTGTGTGAAAGTGAGCATCATTTGGGAAGGGATGTTTCACAGAAAGTAAAAGATTTTTTTGATAGTAAACTGAGAAAAGCAAAAGACCATTTTTGTTCTTGCTGACCTGACTGAGTTGTATTTTGAACTCTGATTTTTTTTTTTTTGCTTCACCCCAAGGTTGAAGAACTGGACAGATTAGTGACTGCGAAGGCAGGATTTAAGCGGTATGTAACATGAATTCTTAGCAGTGTGTGACTCCTGCCGGTAGTGTTGGCCCGGATTCCCCTGGTTGCCAAACCGACATCTGTGCTGCTATTCACTTATTCCCCCTTGCCATCTTCCATTCCCAGTTGCATTTTCCTGCATAAAACTTCACCTCCTAAATAGGCCACTTCTACCTGTCTCCCTGTCAAAGCACAGCTATGCATTTTCCTCTGTTTACCTTCTCTCCCATCTGCATGCTGCCCCAAGAAATAGACAGCCTGAATCCAAAGTTGTTCTCATCAGGTCAGAATGACAGCCCTCCACTTCAAGAGCCATGTCACTCCTTGCTCAAAGTCTTGTAGTACTGCTGTGTCTGGCTGGAATGCTCAACTTCTGTGCTTATTTCTAGGGCATACATGGTCACAGGGCAGACCTACAGTCGCAAGGTGGATATTGGAGTCCTGGCTGTGCTGGCCAGCCTGGGGGCTTCAATACACAAGGTGAGCACCCTACTTGTATACACTAGGAAGAAGGAGAAATGTTTCAGATCTTGAAGAGAAGGTGCTCATGGTGCAGAATGCTCTGTGCAAGAAATATTGGCGTTCCTTGTTCAGCTGTCTTCTTTGTGATCATGTAAATTCACCACTGAGTACACGCCTGGTACTCACATCTCAATGATCTTAAGACCAGTGAAAAATAAAGCAAGTTAACTGAGCAGATTCTAAGATGCTCAGTTAACTTGCTTTAACACCAGATATTAGTCTAATGTATGCTAAATTGATCCAGTTAGAGTAAATGTCTTTCCTAGAGGTGAATGAGTTCTTAAATTTCACCATTTCCTCCTAGTTAATTGCCTTTCTGATAATGGTGTTATTCTCTCTGTCCTTGTGGATTCTTTTCATTGATTTATCTCTGTTCCCTCCCTCTTCCTCCTCTTGGGCTAAAGTGATCTGTGGTATTTTCTTCTGTTTTTGTTTTTTCCCAGTTCAGTGAGCACACATTCTGTGTTTGCAAATCACTGTGCAATTTTGTTATGCATTTTCAGGGTTCTCTTCTGATCTTTCTTCCATTCCCTGCTAACATTTGCCCTTGTTAGAGTCCTGTTCTCATCTAATCCAGTGGCCATGCTGTTTTCTTTGTTTTCTTGGCAAACATTTTTAGGCCAGGAAGTATGATTGCAGTGTCAATTTTTTTGTCAAATTTTTCATTGCCTCCAGTTTACTTCTTGCACATAGATGCAAAGATTGTCCGAGAGCATTAACAGTAAGATATATTGGTGGGTGTCAGTTTGGTTCTGTTTTAATAATTTCTCATGCTTTCTTTCTAGATTTGCACTGACATTCGTCTTTTGGCCAACCTGAAGGAGATAGAGGAGCCTTTTGAGAAAGACCAGATTGGTAAGGGATGAGAGAGTTTTCTTGGACTGGTGTATGTGTCTTTTTATTTATGTTGATGTGGACTGTTAAACAAACTTAGAAATGTCCCTGGCAGAAGTTGCTTTAAATTAACTGGAGTTGACATTGTTAGTATTTTCAATCCTTTTAAAAGAAAAAGAAAGGAGGGGAGGGGGGAAGGAAGAAGAAAAAACACCTTACCTAAAGATGTTTCTGGATATTAAGAAATTAAAATCAGATTTGTATTTGTGCACTTCCTGTGTTTGGGGAAAGAGCAGGAGTAGCCATGTATGTCCCGTTGCCTAGAGAGGCAGACCTGGGTTTGAGGAGTGCTTAATGTTTTCCAGTCCTCATGAAGCTGACTGGAAAGCAGGTTTTCAGTTCAACTCAGCATTTTGATTTTATAAGCAGACAAATTAGGAACAATGAAACTAGGGTGGACCTTGCACCCTTGCTAGAAGAACACCAGTGATGTGATTCTGACACTGTTAGAAAGGGAAAAGGAAGTGTAATGTTTTGGCTCTTGGCCGAAAGAAAGTTCGGGTCCCTTAAATAGTTGTATAGAATTGAATCAGTGAACTAAGCCTTAGTCCTATCTGCTACTTGTACCATTCTACATTCTGTGGATGATTTTAATACCCATTCACTAGAGCAACAGGCAGCAGTGTAGACATCTGACTTTGAAGGACCGTGTTACTGAGCAGATGGAGGCTCAAACACTGCTAAGATTGCCATGGATAGCCTAGAGCGATGGTGCTAAATACTACATTAAAGAGTAGGAATATTCGTCCCTTGTATGTGGTAGTACTTCTGTTTTGCAGAATTGCAAAAATGTCATCTTTTTCTTTGCCCATATTTAGATGTTGTTGATCTGAAGGGGGAAATGGTGGTGTTATTTTCGATATTATATATTGCCCTTAGAAAATGGTTGTATTTTGAGGCTTTAGTCAAAACTATGATTCCTGACACTTTTTCTTTCTTGGGGGAGGACCTTTATCTCTTCTCCCCGAATGCAGCACTCCTTCTGTTGCCCTGTTTGCATCCCTTTTCCTCCTTTGACAGGCTCAAGTGCCATGCCTTACAAGAGGAACCCAATGCGCTCGGAGCGCTGCTGCAGCCTCGCTCGGCACCTGATGACGCTGGTGATGGATCCCCTCCAAACGGCCGCCGTGCAGTGGTTTGAGAGAACGCTGGATGACAGTGCCAACAGGTCTGTTTAGACTGTGCACTGCAGCAGCTGCAGATGGCCTTGTGCAGAAAGGTCCTCTGGTCTGTTTAGAAAGTAAAAAGCAGTCAAAATAGAACAAAAAAGCAAAAAAAGCAGTCTCAATAGAACCCAGAGACTTCAAATTTGTTTCCTCTGTACCATCAGATAAAAATGGTTGGGTTTTTTTTAATGTCAAGATCTGCAAAAATAAACCAGCACTGAAAGGGAGGGATACAGAAGCCAGAGTAATAAATTGCTTTCATAGTCTTCCTGTTTCAACAGCACAGTATTACAGAACTCACATTTCTCAAATTCTCCTTGTTTTGTTTTGGATGGAGTTTTTTGACCCTGCTTTTTTTTTTCACTCTTTAGAGAATAGTTCAATACCTTAACCCTCCAAGTAATCTAAAAAACATATTTTAATTTTGAAAAATATTATTTATAAGTAGTCAGATCTTGGAGAAAGAGCACGATTACATTTTTTAAAGTTTCATGGAAATCTGTGCAGGTCTTTAGGATATTGCTCAGCAAATTTTACTTTGTTTTATGATTCTTCATTACAACTATTTTGAGCTGAACAGAAGTTATCTACAATTATTATCAAGTAAATCACAGCAATTAAATTCAATGCTTCCATCTTTTATTTAGTACTGAATCTGCATAGAGCTCATACCTACCTTTGAAACATTTTAGTTTCAAAGTCATATTCTGTTGCAGAATTTGATCTCTTAGAATCTTAGAAATCTCTAGACTTTAAGGTATGGCACCTGTGAGGCAATGAACAGCAGCAGTTTTGGTTTGATTAATGCTAGATTAGCAATAAGATTGTGGATGAAAATGTTATTTTTAAAATGTCTCCACAAATGTAATACCTACATAAAATTTCGTGAAAAAAATTATTTTTTCCCAGAGGGACCTTACTCCACAGCTCCTAGTCTCATTAAAAAAAGAGCTGCATAGGCAGCAGAAAACAATGTAAATTTAAGAAATTGCATACTGGTTGATATGGTATGTTTATTTCCCAATAGCTACCAAGTGTTGAGAGATGTACTGGAATGTTTAAAATTTTATTTTCATCTCATCTAATAGAAAGACTCATTTGTCCATTTCATTAACCAATTATAAAAATCTATGCCTTGGATTTTTCTTGTTAAAACTATAGTGTTTTGGAAGGAGAACAAGCCAGAGAAAGTTAAATCAATCTACAGTCCAGCAAAGTTGTTTTAAGGCACTTTGATAGAATTGGAGGACTTAGATGTAGCACAAGGTTCAAGAATTAGCATATTTTAAAAGATCACGGTTTAGGATGGGCCAGGCCCTGCTGTCACAGATGGATGATTCTATGTTTGCTGCATTGTGATGCAGAGCATTTTCCTGATATAGCTCAATCCCCACTACTCCTCTTGTTTCCTCCTCTGCTTTTTGTCAGGAGTCTCCTTTGTGACCAGGAGCTGGTTTCTTGGAGGAAGCCCTCACCAAATGCATGGATCCCCTTGGAAATTCCCCACTGAGCACAGCCAGGCACAGCCTGAGCATACAGCATGTCTTACTGCTGGAGGGTAGGATCAGTCATAGACAGTTCAACATAGAACACACAGGAGAAGATCCTTTAGACTGCTGCCCTGTTTCCTATCTGTGGAATCACTGAATTATCTTGGAGCTTTCTATGTGTGCCTTCACCTTATTCCTTCTCCCTTTCTACTGACCAATAAGACAAAAAAAAGAGAACAGCTGCAGTGTTAGGCCACTGTAATGCTATTTAGAGCATTATTTACAGAAGCTGAAGGATCTGAGGTGGATTGGAGCATGGCTTTGTTGCTGACCAGGTTTCTGGGTATGTGTGTTTCGTAGGCGCGTGTGTCTGGCTGAGGCTTTCCTCACAGCTGACATCATTCTAAGTACACTGCAGAATATCTCCGAGGGACTCGTGGTGTATCCAAAGGTAAAGCAGGAGATCATGGACTTCCTTGGTAATGCTGCAACTATGCCAAAGTGTACAAAAATGCTCCCTCTCCAAGAGTTACATTTTTATCTGTTAGTTCAAATGATTTCCGAATTTTGCTCCATTCTTGCCGTATTCTCACTCTTGTAGGAGTAGGAGATACATGAAAGGCCTCTTGTGAGGTCAATAAGAGAGTAAATACAAAACCTGTCACAAAGGATATTTTCCCCTGAATTACAGAATGGATCTGTAGAACTTAGCAGCAAAAGATACTGTCTAGACAGATCTCATCCACTCCTGTAACTTAGTACAGGTAAAAAAAAAAAAAATTATTGGACATCTTTTCCAAACTAATGTCTCTTACAAGATATGGCTTCTAAGTATTATCAACTTCAATATCTGGATTTCCAGAGCTAAGTTCAAAACGACAATTTGTCTTTGCATCACGGGGACAAACTTTTTATCGGGGCCTGTTAATAGGACAAGGGTAACGTTTTTAAACTGACAGAGGGAGAATTTAGATGATACAGCAAAGAAGTTTTATTACAAAGAGGGTGGTGAAACACTAGAATAGGTTGCCCAGAGAGGTGGTCGATGCCCCATCACTGGAAACATTCAGCATTAGGTTGGACAGGGCTCTGAGCAACCTGATCTAATTGAAGATGTCACCGCTCATTACAGGTGGTTGAACTAGATGGCCTTTAAAGATCCCAGTCTTTAAAGATTCCAACCCAGATTTTTCTGTGATTCTGTGACCATTGTCCAGTCCTAGAGATTCAAAGGGAGAGGAAAAAAAAACTTCACTGTGAAGTTTTCAGTTGTCTATAGACTTTCTATAATGCTGTTTCTTTCTTCCTATTTTGTTTTTTTTTGTGTGTGTGTGTTTAAGGTGATAGAGAGAAGGATCCGGCAGGAGCTGCCATTCATGGCCACAGAGAATATAATCATGGCAATGGTGAAGGCTGGGGGCAATCGTCAGGTACAAATGAAGTGTCCAAAATACCTTTGTTTATGGCCTGGTGTTGGTCTCCTGAGAAACAATATATCTGGGCTCTTGTCCTATCTCACCTTTCTCTGCTCTTCACCTGCCCCCACAGTTATTGGTATTGCACTTGTGCTGCAAAGCCAGGCTCTGCTCTCTGAGGGGAGAGCACTTGTGAAGATCCCTATTTTCTGTTAGGAACAGTGTGTTTGGGCTCATCTGGCTGGCTGTGCTGGAGAAGAGGCAGACCTATTTTTATGTTTGATACTAGTAGGCGTTTTCCTTTTTTAAGTGTTTGAAGGAACTTGGAACACAGGCCAGGCTTCTTTAAATGGAACATGTTGGCAGTTGGCTACCTTATAAATTAAAAGAAGATGAATCAGTACTGTTAACAAAAAAGCAAGTAAGACCATTCTGAACAACTCATTCATGTGTCATTCTTCCCTAACTCAGTACAGTATACTAACCACTTTGTTTATAGTCCTTCATTCAGCTTCCTGTGTTCAAGCAAACTGTAATTAAATATTTTCCTTAGTAAATAAACTCAGACACAATTAGATTATATTTCCTTATAATTTAATTTCACAATTCAGGTCAAAATTGATAATCAAATTCCCATCTTAATAAAACACCTTTTTTTCACTTACCTTTTAGATAATAATTTTTCCTTCTATGATTATTTCCACATCAAGGAGAGAAGTGAAACTTGCAGGAATAATTGAAAGGGTTTGATAGAACCTTTGAGCAGAATATATGTGGTTTCAGTTTTCAGAAACAGTTGTGGCAAATCACCCATTATATTAGTCAGGAAACATCCTTTTTTCCTTTTTTTTCCCCTGTGTCTCTGATGTCAGCAGGTCAGTGAGTAAGCTTCCTGACTAAATGCATTAAGGTCACATCATGTGAATCACATTCTGTGATTCATTTGTGTCTCTTGTGGACCTGCCTTCTTTCTGTTTAATTACATACCTGTAGGGCTTAGTACATTTTTAGAAGGTGTTTATGTTCACATTTTTATGTTCTGTTTTCCTGTACTGGGAACTTTGGAACAGCACATTTTCTAGGCTTTCCCACCTCATAGCACCGAAAGTAATTTCCTTTCCCCTCTACTAAACAGCTCTCTCCCCTAAACATCCAGAAGATAGATCTGTTCACCTGAAGCAAAATGACATTTGGATAGAGGAAGCAGGATCATTTTTGTCCTAATTGTAGATCAAGGATAATAGATTTAAGGAGAAGATTCCTACATAGCTGTAAATGCAGCCACATGGATTTATTTTAGGACCAGCATGGCAGTATCTGATTTTGCAAGTGATACCTGACTACAGTTGGGTTCCCTTGTCCTTTCCAATTGATTCCAAAGGAATGGATTTTTTTTCCTCAGTCTATCCTTATGTAGGCCATGGTTTGCAAAGTCTCCCCACTGGTTAAGTTGGACAAATTATTTTCTTTTCCCTTTTCAAAATCTGTAGAGGTTTTTACATTGTTTACAATTGAAAAAAAAACCTCTTAGAATGACTCCTAAGAGAATTTGGGAAATTTGAAGAAAATTCCAGTGCCATTAGTTTATGTTATAGGTCAACAGGGAATGTATGTGACATTTGGACTGTTTTAGCCTCAAAGAGATGATGTGAAAGGCTGAAGAAAATATTATTTTAATGCAGTGGCATGTGAACCACTGCAGTCCAAACTGTGTCTTCTTTTTGCAGTGTCCAGAGCAATACACTTCGGTATTTTTCCCTCCCACACAAGTTGGTGAGATGAACATGTGCTGTCAATAGCTATGGAATTACTTTTTTCTTTTTCCATCTTCTTCTCCTTGTACCTGCAGGATTGCCACGAGAAAATTCGTGTTCTCTCTCAGCAAGCAGCAGCTGTTGTGAAACAGGAAGGGGGTGATAATGACTTCATTGCCCGTGTCCGTGCTGATCCTTACTTCAGCCCTATCCATAAACAACTTGAAAGCCTGTTGGATCCCTCCTCCTTCACTGGACGTGCTCCTCAACAGGTAAAGTAGTGGAAAGAGGCTGTGGGTTGTAATGCAATGTGTAGTTTAATCCTGCATCCATTTGTATATAATGTGTACACTCTGTTTGCTACAGAGTGTACATATTCTATAACTCTAGCTGTACTACTAAGGAAGACACATTTTTCTCTTTTGATTTTCTTGTCTTTCTTCCCTGTGACTTCACACTTTTGACCCTGGACATACCAGACCAGTGGGTGTCTTTGTGAGAGACCCCACTGAGACAAGCAGGTCCAAATGGGAAGGAGGAGGCAAGTCCTTTTCCTAATTTTATTTTTCTCATCTTGATCAGGTGGCAAAGTTCCTGAAAGAGGAGGTTCGACCGGCACTGATTCCATACCAAAGCAAGATGGGTGGGAAAATTGAACTGGCACTTTAGGTATAGTCTGCAAATGTGTGTGGGTACAGTAAGATAATAAAAGCCTTATTGACCCAGGTCTGTTTACTGTGTCATGTTATTTTGGTTCTCTACAGTACATTTAACCCCCAGAGCTTACAGCCACCTTGATTCCAGATGGGCCTTTCATTCTTTGTCTGCTGTTTGATGGAGGTCTTTGACTATTGATGGAGGTCAAGCTTCTATCTATAGTGTTACTGAGAAATGCTCGATTGGGACAAGGTACCTTTATCACAGCACCTTCATTGGCCCCTTACAGAGCACTGCCAGCTGTTAAAGAGCAATGCCTGGTGCTGCCTGACACTCATGTAGAACTGACTTGAAGAAGAGTAGAGGTAAGGAGAACTGAGGCCACTCCCATTTTCATCTTTCTTTTCATGCCCTGAAACTTTCTCCACAGGTGTCTCAAAAGTGATAAAAGTTTGTCCTGACTTTCAGAGTACTGTGACTTGGGGAGCAAACAGGGCAAAATATTAAAAATAATGAAAGAGAGGCCATGGAACTTTATGGCTCATCAAACTGGTGCTCCCTCAGTCCTCATTCCCTAGTTTAATACTGTAGCTGTGGCTCTGTAGCTTCTGAAAATCATATTTACAGGTGTGGGTATGAAACCAGTCGTGTTTTGGCTGTAGGTGCTTGATAATGAGTGGCAGGTGGACTCTGGCATTTCACAGTTGTTCTCTACTACAAGTTTTGTCTGATAAGGAAAGAAAAAAGATACTAGAATTCATTGAATGCCAGCGAAATTCAAGAGCTTCAGTTTTATTTCTGACATGAATGATCTGTTTTGTAATGTCTCTGCTTTACTGGACATTTAGTAGTGGATCAAACTCTTCTCCTTTTGACTTAAACTGGAATAATTCCCTTACCTCTTCTTCCAGCATTATTACATCACAGAGAGTTTCTTCCACTTCAGTGCAATAAAAAAAGCTCTCTGGCCTCTTTATTTATTCAGACCCTCAGAGGTGACATGATAAGGATTACTTGATGATTTTTGAAGTGCGGTTGCTGAAGAGAATTAAGAAAAGCAGAACTAATTGAAAGAGGCTACCTGCTGTCCTTCAGGTCATCATTGTTGAAAGAGGATTTTAAAATACTGCATGTTTTAATAAAGCCTGTCTTTATTAAGTAGTTAAGAGCAGCAGGAAGCTTCAGGCTGTGATCTCCTTCCATTGATATTGCTCTGGCTTTACCTTGTCCCTAGAATATGGCATTCAAAATGTCTCAAACATTTGTGAGTTTGATGGTATTTAAAACATTTTGCTTGCTTGTGCTATTAACATTTAATTAGCCATCTGTTTGAAAAGGATAACTCTAATTGAACCCTTGTAATTTTCAGGCTATTACTCAAACCGATAGCCAAGAAAGAAAACAGACAGATGCGTAAGTCCTCCTTTTTTGGTCCTCTTTCCTCCTTAAAAAAAACCAAACAACCCTGTGTGGAGAGGAGGAACAGTATCTTTTCTCATCATTGGAAATAAATCTTTGTCAGGTAGAAGTTGCCAGCTGTGAGCTGTTGGACTTGTTTTCCTGGAAATTATAAAACTAGTAACAGTGGTGGAGAGGAAAAGTCATCCTCCTAGAAAATTGCCATGATACACAAATCCTTTAGGAGACTTTCACTCCGTGGTTTGGGAGCTGATTTCCTACTTTCCTGCAGAGTTGGCAGTGGCAACAGCCAAAGATGTAATTCTCCCCTCTGCTTGGTTGTTGGGAGGTCACCAAGCGGTGCTTCAGAAGCAGCTCTCAACTGTTCAGCTCTTGATCCTCCTCCTTCACTCAGCACTGGTGAGGCCACACCTTTAGTCCTGTGTCCAATTCTGGGCCCCTCAGTTCACAAAGGACATTGAGGTGCTGGAGCAAGTCCAGAGAGGGGCAGTGAAGCTGGTGAAGAGTCTGGAGCATGTCTGATGAGGAGCAGCTGAGGGAGCTGGTGCTGTTTAGCCTGGAGAGGAAGAGGTTTAGGGGAGTTGTCACTCTCTACAACTACCTGGAAGTAGGGTGTAGCCAGGTGGGGGTCAGCCTCTTCTCCCAGGCAACCAGCAACAGGACAAGAGGCACAGCCTTAAGCTGGACCAGGGGAGATTCGGGCTGGACATTAAGAGGAATTTCACAGAAAGGGTGATTAGACAGGGTGGTGGAGTCACCGTCCCTGGAGGTGTTTAAGGTAAGACTGGACACGGCGCTCAGTGCCATGGTCTGGTTGACATGGTGGTGTTCAGTCATAGGTTGGACTCCATGATCTCAGAGGGCTTTTCCAACCTAATTGATTCTGTGATTCCGTGACAGCTTCGTGAGCCCAGATCACACTTTGGGCCATTCGGTGCGTGGCCCTGCAGCCCGTGCCGTGCTGAGCAGGACCATCCCCAGCACCATCCCGGCGCCTCCTCCGCTCCTGCCGGGCCGCGCTGCCCGGCCTACAGCCCCCGCCGCGCCGCGCGCCGCCGCCCGCAGCCCGCGCAT
>VZTT01064949.1:0-14689 GCA_013400855.1 Buphagus erythrorhynchus | reverse complement strand
GCAGGGAGGGACCCCGGCCCGAGGAAGGCTCCGCGCACCGGCCGCGCTGACGCAGGGTCTGGCTCGGGGAGTGACTCACGCTGTGCTTCTCCGTCAGGGCTGCCCGGGGCACGTTCTCCCTGCGCCCCGCTTCCCCCGGCTGGGCTCCCCCTGCTCCCCGGGACGTGCTCTAAGCCGCCTCTTCTCCTGCCCGTGGCTGCGACTCCCGGGGGTCCTGCTCTGCCATACTCATCTGCTCTCCACGCCTGCGCCTTTTCGGAGGTGCCCCGGAGGAGAGACGGTCTGTCTCCTGTCTGGCTGGGGGCAGGAACAGTCACGAAACACAGATGGAAATATGGCAGTATCCTCTAGGCAGTGGGTACAAATAGACGTGCTGCAGGCCCTGTGATTGTCAGCTGTAATAAATGTTAGAAGGAGACAGATGTAATTCTTCGTACCTGGTGATGTAAATCCAAGGAAGCAAAGAGCCACGGTCACGCGGGTTTAAATCTCTTTACGGGCAGTGGCTGTGGGCTCCGGGAGGACTCTTGATGTCTTTTCACAGAACTGGTAAGAGCGGGACAGAAAAAAATTTCTGTGTGTGGATTTACTTTCTTCCTAATTTTTTGAGGGATGCCTGAATTTAAGCAGGTGCTTTCCTCCTAAACAAGTCAGTTTCGATGTTGGTATAGGGGGGGTTTATGTGATGTCATAGCTTCCTACTTCATGATGTCTCAGCCCTACTCTGCATGGCTTGTAATTTTTTTATTTTTAAGGGGGAAGTGAAAGTAAGGGAAGAACAGTGCCTTGAGGAAATGGAGAATTTTTAATGAAAATAGATGGGAGAGCAAATCAGTCTTACTGGAAATAACGTCAGTGGGTTTTTAGTAGTGCAAGACTGGATCTTAAAATCACTCAAGAAGGAACTGTCAGACTAGCAGGAGTGGGACACTACTGTGCTTTTGCTGAGCTGTTGATCAGGATACAGTTGCTTGCTGGATAATCTGAAGTCTAGAATAGTTTTTCAGCTGCTACAGAGTCTAGAGTGGTGGCCTGGAAAGAAACAGCCACTGGAACAAAATTCAATTTCATTATTTATTTCTGGATCCACACAATGTGTATGTGACTGTCCCTATGCAGAAACAAAGGCTGAGTTCCTACTCAGGAGAATTCGTAAAGTAAAAGGAAAGGAAGAGGGTGAGAAGAGGCATGACATGTAACTAAAGAGGTCAGGGTGCAGACTGGGTGTCATGTTAATACAGCGTTCATTCTGTATTTAACAGATTAAAATGACAAATACTGCCTATCTTAATTCCTGTTTATGATAATATTTTGATAATGTGGTTTGATATTCTTAGGGAGATGTCATTCATTGTGACTCTTCTTCTGAAGAAGGATGAAGGGAATCCCTGAGGGACAGCAGAGAGAAGGGGCATATTTCTGGAGGAATTGCACTGGTCAGGGAATGATAGAATTGAGGTGAGAAAAGTACTGCAGGCTTACTCAGGACTGAAATAATTCTTCAGTTTTAGGGGTCTCTGATAATGTTGTTTAGGTTCTTCTTCTTTGCTATGCTTTTAACCTGTCACTTTCCCACAAGGTGGGATCTTTTTCTAATCTCAGTGTTCTAAAGGACCTTGACAATCTTAAAAGACAGGCAATAATCAAAATATTTGGCTTTTTAAAATTAATGTGTCTTATCTAAGTGACATGGTAACAGTAGAGATTATTGGTTAAGAGATCTGTGTGAGAGCTGTCAGTCTTAGTCCCATTCTTGGTGAAATGATTTGTGCATTGCAAAATTGTTTCCCGTGTTTGGTATTTGGGCGGCTTTGACAAAGGAGTTGATGATACCATGTTTGAGGCAGTTACTGTTTTGGAAATGGTTGGAATGATGCCTCTTCCTGGCTGTCAATTGCAAACTTCTCACCAGCACATCAGAAGTAACAAAAACTTAAAAAAAAAATCCTAAGGAATATTGCAACTTTGTACGCAGTGGTAAAGTTAAAATGCTTTATATTTTGTTGTATGTGGTCCTACAGGTCCTCTAGCTAAATCAGCCATGACCCTTGCTGGTAATCTGTATCACACTGGTTATTCTAGATCCTACCCTAATTCAGATGGATGATACAGAGAATTTGCAACTGTCCAGTAGGAGGAGGTAAACAAACAGCTTCATTCTGTGTTGTAAGTGCAGTGTCCTAAGTGTCCCTTAAGAGATGCAGAGGTTTTGGTACTTCAGGTTTGTGGTTTGTGTCCTCAGCTGCACAAAGACTTGCCTAAACTTCTTTCTCTGCCGTTTTTTATCCCAGGGTCAAGGGTTTTGATACATAAAGCTTACAGAGGCTGAGTATCTGGGAATGCTGGGGAAAATCTCACTTGTCAGCTGTGTTACTGTTGGCACGGTTCTGTTGGGTAAGGAAGAAGAGAAGGATGTTGTCTTGCCACATTTGTTTTGTCTCTGAGGAGGTCTCAGATTTTTTTTTTAAACTGGAGCACAACCAGTTACATAGGTAACAGAGCAATTTTGCTTCTGACTTAAGGAAAACACCCTGGAAGAAATGCAAACAGGCTTGTTTTATGAGGTAGCGTAAGAGAAGAGAATTTATTGGTATTAGTATGACCACAAGAACTGTTGTTGCTGCCCAGTAAGTGCTGGCTGGGAAGTATTTGATGATTCAGAGATGAGAAAGTCCATAACCTGGCAGTCCTTTTTTTCTCTGGAGAAGAAATCTTCCTGATCCCCAGAATCAGGAAATATCAGAGATTTTGTCTTGTTTTGTTACAAATGTTAACAATCATTGTATATTTTGCTTTTTTTCCTCTTAAGTTATCTGTGCATATAAATTTCTGCAGGAGCAAGATCTAAGTAGTCCAACATAACATGCTAGATAAGAGCTTTGCAAACAGTCCTGAGAGGTGTTTTGAGTGTTATTAACCTCTTCAGAAAGTTAAATCCTGTAAAGACAGAGCTCTGAAGGAAAAAAGTTTTGAATGCTGTGGGATATACTTGCCTTAAAAGCCATTTTCTGGAGCCAAATGAAATGAGACCTGCTTAGAGTCCTGTGAAGTGAATCTTGACTTTTTTTTGCGAATACCGGTGCAAATAGCAAAACAGAGCTACAGGAGAGTGACCTGAAATGAGCCTTTCCTGTGCCTCACCAAGGTAACCAAACCATGACAGCAAAACCTCTGCAAATCCTCTGAGGCCCTATCAAGGAAGAGCTGTTGTTCAGGCCCTTGTTCCATTGTCACTGGGAGCAGTAGGATGAGACCAGCTTGAGAATCAAACTTGTACTTGGGTGAGCCTACAGGGCTGGTGGTGGAGACAGCCTCGGATGGCACTGCTTGTCACTGCTCAGGACAGGAGTGTGATATAAAAGACCTCATAATACCTGACTTTAAATAACTGTCAGTAGTGTCTTTTAACCTTTCTTTGATTGGTACAGCCCCGCATCTCTAACAGAAATATTTTCTTTCAAGTTTCTGTATACTAATGAAACTGGATAATTGTGACTGCTTTCAACGGACATCTCATAAATAGTTTGCAGTCTTGCAATGGACCAGAAGGTAAACAACTCTTCTGAAATTCTTTTGGGAAAAACAAATTTCTGTAGAGTTCTGCAGAAGTGCCCTGGTCCTGCACTGTGCTTATTTGGGTGAAAATGCCCATTTATTGTGCAGTACTTGACCCTTGTGGAAGATACGTTTAGACACTAATCAGAAACCTTTTGTATATATTTGCATAGTGGTGTTTAACATGGAATTGCCTTTACCGTAAGCCTTGAAGACTAAGGTAACTGCAGGCCTGCCATTTTTGGCACATACAGGTTTTCTTGCCTCTGTGTTGGAAGCAAGGAGAATTCTGCTGTGCAGTGGGAGTGAGCACCATGCTAGTTTGTATCCTGGCCTCTTTTTTTAACCTCATTTGATGCAGACAGAAAACCCCAAAACTGTTGTTCCGGTACTCAGTTGTAATCCTCCTGTGTGAGTTGCAAGGAGCGCTCTGTACTCCTGTCACGTATCTTTTCACCACTCTAATAATGGGAGTACTGGGAAAGGGGAAACTCCTCCTCTTCCTGTGATCCCAAGGGTCTTGGCGAACAACAGGTTCTCCACAGAGGTGCAGTTCATGCTTAGCTGATACAGTGTTTGCTTTGAAGCCAGGTAAATAAAAGGCAGTTCTGCTCTAGAAATAAAATATCTGTTGATATGTAGGATATTTGCATTCTACATAAGTAGGTGTTACGTAGGGATGTTTCTGAGACAAGTTTGACACCTTGAACTGTGGTCAGGAAGTCCATCTGTGGTCTGTCTGTCCAATGCATAAGCAGTAGGAAGCAGGATTCTGCTTTTTCATATCCTTATTTTCAAAATGGAGGTGCAATGGGAACAAAACTGCAAGTTACTAGTTTTGTTGTTTTTGTGTAAACTGACCATGGTTCAGCAGCTTCAGGTCCACCAGGGCTCTCTCTGTCATTGCAGCAGGCATTGCTGGACACTGAGCAGTGCGAGGAGCAGAGCTGTTGCATGGAAGTACCTTTTAGTTAGGTTTCTGCACAGAATTACCAATTTACCTCATTTCCAATGAGGGCAGGAATCTATAAGATGCTTTATGGCAGGAGCCACAGAGTTCCAGTTTACTTTTTGTTGTCTCTGTTGTTCTAATAGTGCCCTGAGGCAGCTGGGAGGAAACACTTTGCCCTGCCACATTCCTGCTGTCTGTGTGTGATCCCAGTTGATGACTGGGCAGCACTGGAGTCCCGGGTGGTGCCTCTGCAGTCAGTGGCATAATCTGTCAGCAGCTAGCCTGCCTGCCCACCTGGCTCTGCAAGCCTCCCCCTCGCTGCTCTCCAGGTCTCTCATCCCCCTTTTGAGACCTGCACTAGGCTTTTGGTGCAGCTCTGGTTCACTTCCAGTGCTACAAGAAGTGGGCTGAGGGCAGTTAAAGTTCCCAGCTCTTCATTCCCAGTCATGTTGTAGAAAGGAAGCCTGAAGGCCACCTCAGCACTTCTAGCCTGCATTTGTACGTGTTGCTCAACACCCAAAGTAGTGTGAGGCTGGTCGTGGTTTGTAAGCCTCAGACAGGAAGTTTGGGATGAGCCAGGTTTGCTAACACCGTATTGACTCTTTAACCAGTGTCTGTGTCAGTGTGGGATTCCACATTTTTTACAAAGCTGGTGCATCAGGGTGTGAGGGACAGGAGCTCTCTGCTCCCCTTGGTCAGGTGTGTGGCTGCGCTTTGCTCACTTCTGTATTTGTGAAGCTGGGGTTCTCTTCTGACTCTGTGTGCAAAGCAAATATTGACTTGTGGACTAATGGCATTTGCAGCTCCAGGATATGCCTTTGCCCGACCTGAGGGAGACACTGATGGGGGAAGGGAAGGCAGCCCAAGGACATCCTGCTGAGAGTTTCCCTTGGGCATTTCATTGAGCAAATCAGGATTATGGTTTGGAAAACGTAAGTTTTCTGATTGTGAGAAGATGAAATTGAGCTGCTTGGTTCAGTGCAGAGCTTTTGTCTGATTTCTGAGAGAGGGACGTGTTAAATTGGATGCAATCTACTTGGGATTTCAAAAGCTAAGCTGGAAGAGGCTTCTACAACTACACCTATGTGCATAGCCTCCTAATGGGTACTGCGACTTTCAATCACTTTTCTCTCTTCCAAAGCTTTTTTTTCTTAATAAAGGAAGAGAATAGAGAGCAGTGGAAGCCATCTGATAATCCAGAGGTAGTAGTGGGATTTACTGCATACACTGTTGCTTTCTGTTCATTAGACACAAAGGAAAACAGTTTTTCCCATGCTAGCTTACTGTCAGAAGAGGTGTTGTAACTGTCACAACAGAGGTGCAGCTCTTGTAATAGTAAATGAAAATTCTTTTAGAAAGAGTTGTTATGCTTGTTCTGCTTCTTCTGATAATACTCAGTGGAGGTTCCTGCACAGTTACTGGTTGTAAATTTTTCAGGATACAAAAACATTGCTTGGAAAAATGTTTGTCTTCTGCACAGTCTGCTAAAGGTATGCTGCCTTTTTTTGTGGATTATTCTTCTTTTTTTTTTCTTTTTTTTTTTTTTTTTTAAATCAGTGGGGGAAGAACACTCCTGGAAAGGAGTTTCTGTCCCAAAATAAAGCTCCTACTGAAAGGCTCCAGACAGCATCCTTTTGTGCTTAGCGCATCCAGGCATTACCACCACAGGCTTAAGTGGAGATCACATGGCAAAAGAGGCCAAGCAGGTAAAACACAGGCAGCAGGAAATTGCTATCTGGTGTTTGCCAGGAGCCAGGTAATTGAAATCTCTCATACTACAGCTGTGGGGAAGAGCCAGTGTGCCCAGGGGAGGCACAGTGTTTCCAAGTGTTGGTAAATTTGCAGGACTCCTTTGCAAACACCGATTTCTAAAGGACACCTGCACTAGAAAATAAACTAATTGGACATAATCCTGCATAGTGTGTGTTTGCAACTCCAGCAAAGGTGTTGCAGGTGGAATTCTTCAAATGGCTGTACCTGATGCTGACTGCATGCTTCCCTTGCACCATTCTTTTTCATTTACATCACACCTGTCTTCTAGCAGGTTGGAATCAATGGTTGTGTGATTTATTTTGGACTCTGAATTCAAAAAGTAAATCCGTGATTAACAGGTACTATTTGCATTTTAGCAAAAAATATGTTTCTTTCAAAATATGAAGACTACCCATTGCATGACCAAAATTGCTTCATATAAGAAACTTAAATTGCTTTTAAACATTGGAGATGCTCCTTAATGTGTGGATGAAACTGGTTTTAATTTTGTAGTACTGAGGGTTTGGGAATTGCTATTAATATTTGTTGGATTTGATATGCTTTTTCCTTGGTATTTCTTACAATACAAATGAAACAATACAAATGTTCCTACTTTATTTCAGAAGAGTGTACATTGCAAATAACACAGCAATTTCACATATATGGTTTTATTAGCTTTGTGGAGCCCCTTTTCTTACTTGCTATCTCCTGGCTAGGAGAGCTTGAGAGTTGCTCTAGGTTTATATCCCTCAGTCAAAGGAAAGACCTTCCTGTATCAATCCCACACACTAGATATCCTCTTCCTCCTTCTGGCTCGCACTAGGTGGTGCCGGCTGTGTCAGGGAACCTTCCTTCCAGTTCCTGTAGTGCTGAAAGGCCTGGTTCAGTGGCCTCAGCACCTTCTCTTGGAGGCATTTGGCTCTGAGGGCAGTGCCCAGGGCAGTGTCTCCATGTGCCACAGCAGGAGCCTTCCCTTGGTGTGGTTCCTGCTGCTCACCCTGCCCTTCTGCACAACCACGCCAGCAGCAAGGTGAGCCTCACGCTCTCTCTGGGCTCTGTCCCAGATGAGTGCTTGCAGGAAGGTTTCTATGGGAACCAGGGGCAGGAAAAACCTGCCCACCAAGTTCAGTGCTCTAATGTCAGGGACAGGAGAGCAGGCAGGGGAGTGATCCCCAGCAAGGCGGAGGCCAGGGCATGATGACGTGGACTAGGGAGGGTGTTCCATCTGCTACACCTGTCTTGGGACAAGGAGAGACTCAGCACTCTCCTGCCCTGTTTCCAAGCACTGTGGTTAATTCCCTTATTATGAGTTTTTTTCTCAGCCACATGCCTGACACCCTGGCGTGGCTGCTTCACAGCAGGTTGGATCAGCAGTGGTCGTGCATGCAATGAAGATTAATAATGGCTGAGGGGAGTCTCTGCTCACAAGCTCGAGGCATGGAGGATGGATTCGGAGCGCAGGCAATGAGAAGCATGGCAGATGTACCATGTGGTGACTGCATTCCTAACAAAAGCCATTGGCAACAGGGTTAACTGGGCTGAGATAAGGCAGGGGAGACGGACACCTTGCAGGCTGAGGAACAGAGCAGTCGTGGTAGCAAGGCAGTGGGAAAAGCATCAAAATGTGCTCACAGCAATGTTGAAAGGGAAGTCAGTAAGTAATGTCAGCCAATTTACCTGCTTGCCTGCATGCCCTGTGTGTTCCCATGTAATACGAGCATGCAGATGCTCATTTTGTAGTTGTTGTTTTATCTTCAACTACTAAGAGAAGAGTTGGTCCTAAGGGAACAAATGGGACTATAGCATAGGGAAGAATAGATGAACAGTTACAGAACTGGTGGACATGCAACTGACCATCCTGTGGACAACATAACTTCTCAGAAACAAAAGCTGGATTTTATTTTTGTGTTTGTTTGTGACTCTATTTGCCCTAAGAGTTGGTGTCAGAATGGATCAGAGTGTCTGTTCATCCGTGTCTGTTCATCCGTGCTGGCCTTTCTCAGGCAGAGAGCTGTTTAAATCTGTAAGAAGGAAACCTTATCATTTGTGTTCCCAGACACAGATGTTTTTTATGCTTTTGCAGTGTTGTACAGCTTCTTATCTTGGAGTGCTGTAGCAAGTTGCTTCCTGGCTGCAAGTGCTCACTGGAAAGCTCACTGAGATGCAAAGGCAATATAACCTTGTACTAATCAGCACTGGAAAACAACTTGGGTAGTGCCTGTGGGGTGAATCCCTGGGGTTCCTCCTTTTAGCAGCTTACAGTCATAAGTAGCTTTACTGAAAAGGGAAGCTGGAAAAGCCATCCTAGGTGTGCAAATGTTAGTTTCTCCCTGGTTCTTTCCCAAGGAAGTGTGAGTGACTGATCTATCCCAGCACTGGCTTTATCTCTGGTAGAGGTGGCTCTTGCTGTCTCCCACACACAAATTGTAAGGTTGATTATAAAGTTCAGAATCTCTCTGATTACTGAACTATTCCATTGTTTTCCTAGAAATCCCCATAAAAATCTACTGTTAACTGGTGTCAGGAAAGCAAGGAGAGGTGCTCTATCCCCTGATTTAGTTCAGAGGAGCCTGGTTCATGACTCAATGCAGAGGTACTGGATAGCGTCTTGTCCACATCCACATGCTTCAGGGAGTTGTATTCTGCAGCCCTACACACTTTACTCCTGTGCTTTGTGGTGCTACTCCTAAAATCTCTTTTGGACTTACTGCATCTAATGATACCTCCTTAAACCCTTTTCACCGCTCCTGTCCCTTCTGCATGGTCAATGTCTTTAGAGAATGCTGATGTATGGGTTATTTTCTTAGTTTACATCATTAAATACAGGACTCACAATACGCAGTGGAAAAGGTATTAAAAGTTGACTTGGTTTTTTGACATTCTTTCAACCAGCAATGCTGTTATTTCCACAAGAAATTTGGCAAATGACAGTGTGCTCTTTCTAGCTGGTCAGTTGGTATGAAACCAAAAGGAAATTCCAGTCTCTGGAATTTATTTCTTGTGGGAGTGGAACTTAATTCAATTTTCACGTGAGGAAGTTGTGTGTGAGGGGTCTGTCAGTCCCCTACCATGTTCTTAGATGCTAATTGAATTCTCTCATCACCCTTTTTTTCTTATAGCAGGAGTGTAACATCTCACCTCTGTGGACAGCATTTCTGGATCTGCTGACACCTGTGCCACTCAGCCTTGCCTAGTGCAATGTCAGGTGAGCACACAGAAACGGACACAGTATCTTCTCATTTGGTTGCTTGCTCTGTCTTCAGCTGAAACTTCATAACAAAGGTTTCTGGTTCCAAGAGCCATTCTTTTCATGAACATACTTTCTGGTCAGATTGAGAGAGAGGAAGCTTTGTGACCCAGCAGCCTTTTCACTCAGGGTGAACTCAGTTCCTTCTTTTACCATGTGGAAGCTTTTTCAGCCATTGAACAGAGAGGAAGAAGGAGGTTGAAATGTGGTCTGCCTTCCCCATTTTTCCTTAAGATTTTCTTGATTCTGTTCTCCCCCCAAGATCTTCCCCAAAATGAGTGGCTCACAATGACTGTGAGAGATTTTTGCTGTACAGTGGTAGCTTTGGACAGGCAGAATGCTGAAGAATAACTGGAGTTCAGTTGTGGACTTTTGAGATAAAAGCTTTGCTAAAATTAGGTCTTCTCCTTCTTAGAGAAGCCAATTTTCCCACCCTGTACTTTTTTTAAACCTTCCTTCCTGGTCCAGCTGGTTATTTCAGGGCACATAACCCTGGGGGAGACTATGCTTCAAGGCCAAGTAGACCTTTGTCTTGCTGATAGAACAGTAGAAGACTGGGGACATGTTTATCTTGCTTCAATTGCAAGATTTGATGTTTGCTTGTATTCCAAGAGAAGCTATTCTCCTGGATTCTACCTGAGACTGGAAGGCTGCTTGTCTTGAACACAAAAGACCAAGATTATAGGCATACTTTCATTGCTGCAGCTCTCTATATATGGTCTGACAATATCCCAGCCCACTGGGAAAAAAGGGAGCAGCTGAGCATCTTTCTGAGGGCTCTGATTTTCCATTCTGGTGCCTGAGTGACAGTTTCAGAGAACTCTGGAGTGCTGCTGGTGCTGGTCCATAGGAGGAATTTACTTCTGCAAAATAATATTTATTTGGTGATGATACCCCTGGATTTTTGCTGATCACACAGCTTTTCCAAGCAGGTGAGTGATCATATGATGCCATGGAACTATTTCTCTTTCCTAAGAATCACTTTCTTAGAGGAAACTCCATTTGGCCCTTTTGTCTCATTTGCTCAATAAAAAGGAACAAAACCATCTGAAATTACTGGCTTCCCTGGTGAAATGGGAGCTGTCTCAGTGTTTAGAGTAGCAGTAGCAACAAACTGATGAGTGAGTCTTTCCCATGCTGGAACAGTCTGTATGGAATATGTATCTTCCAAGGGTGTTCTTCCAGGTTTTTCACTGCTATGTGTTGATCTCTTTCTGTTTAGGCCATCACACTCCCTCTGCTGGAGGTCCCTTCTCAGCACTCACACCCAGCATTTGGCCTCAGGAGATCCTGGCAAAATACACACAGGTACAGTGTGGAGCAGGTTGGGGTTGTACTCGGGCTCTGCAAAAGTAGAGGGAACGTGGTATTTTCTGGTGGTCTTTGAAAGCCACAGGGAAAAGGAGGGAGAGGTGCACTTTTCCTCCAGTGCTTTCATTGTGGACTTCACATGTTTTGTGGTTGCATTCTGTCTCTTGCAAGAGGATCTTGCAGGACACAAAGAAATTTCTGTGAATTATTTCCCTGCTGTTTTGCAACTATTGCTCCACTGTAAAAGTGTTGACACTCTCAGGGAGCCTCTGTCATCATCAAGCTACTCTGGATGTCTTGTGCATGGCAGGAAATGCTAGCCTCAAACTTGTCACCAGGTGGGTAGAGCAGGAAGGAAGGAAGCAGCTGTGGAATTTTGTAATTGAGCTGCAGTGTTTGCTGAAAGCAGATTAAAGCTTTTTGTGGAGTCAAGTGGGCAGTGCCTGTTGCTTCTTGGTTGCTGCTCAGGTGCAGTGCTTGCAAGAGTCCCCACAGGAGGTGCAGGTGGGTTTGCAGCAAAGGAGAGAGCAGTAAGTTTTTACTCCTAAAAAAAGCCTGAAGGTAATCTCCAGTGTGTGTCCCCCAGTACACAATGCCAACCATGAGCACAGATGAGGAAGGTTGAGATATGGGTCATGGACCTTAAGTTTCTTTGGCCTATAATTTGGACTTGCATCACAGGTACAAATCCCAGTTTTACCTGCTACCTTTCAAAGGAAATTTGAAAGCAACAGGCAGGAGATGGAGTGGTGCAGTGAGCTGGATGTGCAGTGTGTATACAGAGGTAACAGGAAGGATGGCTGTGTATCAGTGATGCAGACAGTAGAGGCCACTTTAGCTGGTATGTGTATATTCCTCTGTCCATGAGGAGGGCTGCATGTCCCTCCAATTGGCCAATTCTGATCTGCATCTGATAAGATGCTGAGCTGAAGTCCTGCTGGGAAAATCTGTATAGTTTTTTTTCATGGAGAAGTCAAAATGGAAATGTCAGGCAACATCTCCTCAGCTGGGAGTTGGGCTGAGAGGCTTTAAAAATTAAAGGGCAAGGGATCCAGTTGCTCAAAGGGCACAGAGCAGTCAGTGGTGGGATGAGGCAGTATCTCTGTGTCTCTGTTTTGTTATTCAGTGATAAACTGCTGAAAATGTCTGTTTTCCTTCCTCACATTTCCCAGAAAGAAGAATCCGTCGAGCAGCCAGAGTTCCGCTATGACGAATTTGGTTTCCGAGTTGACAAGGAAGGTAAAACCAGTCCTGTCCCACCCAACTGCATTGTGTCCAGCCCTTCCCATGCTGTCAAGTGTGGCAGGATTTTGCAACCATTCTGTGCTAAGTCTTGTCTACTCACCTGTTTCTGTATCCTGCTGTTTCTAAACAAGTGCGTTAGATGTGCTGGCCTTACGGAAGTCAAGAACATAGACTATGCAGCAGTCATTTTCATCCCCTTATGCTGTGCCATGGGGAAGAGAGAGGAAAGTTGAGGAGTTACCATTTCCATTAGCAGCTGCATGCTGGAGAAGGGCAATTTTCCCAGTTCACAGTGGGATCTCCATTGTGTTCAGTAGCACTGCAAGGGCTCATAGCAGGCACAGTGAAATGTGCTGTCTGCAGAAAAACTCATGGCCAAGGTGAGTGGTGGTATGTTCTGCCTACTTCAGCATCTCAGCAAAGTGTGGGGCAAATTGTTGGGGAAAAGCCTACATCCTAGTTTTTCTGCAAGCTATGGAGGCAAGCAACCAAATAGAAGGAGGCATGAAATGCTCTTGAAGCTAAGCATTGAACTACAACAGCTGGCTGCCTTAGCAAAGAGGAGGAGGAAGGAGTGGGAGATGTAGGAATTGTTTAATGTGCTCTGGGGGTTATTCCCAGGGCTCAGGCTATATAATGTAAGGGCAGAAGTTGTTTGCATGCGTGCCCTGAGGCACCTTGAGGCATAGAGGATCCTCTTTGAAGCAATGACCTGAAGATGAGGACAGAACACAGTGATTTTTTTTTCAGCCAGAACATTTGATAGACCTGTGCATTATAAAATCAGCAGAAAGATTTGGAGCACATTGTTGTGATATATTGTATGATGAAGGACAGAGTGCCTTATGTCAAACCTGTCTTTGTGCTAAAGTATCTATTTTAGGAAGCCGGCCTCAGGTTAAGGTGCTCTTTCATTGTGAATTTGGAAGTGTCCTTATTAAAGCATTTTTGGTGATTAAATATCCCCAAAGTTAGCATTTTGCACCTCATTACTTCCATGATCATATAGCTTCTGCTTTCCAGCTCTGAGGCTTGCTGTGCTTTTGTCAGCCTGATTTACAGATCCTTACAAAACCCAGCAGGATGACTGCTGCCGGGATCTTGTTTAATTCCAGCCACACTGTGCTCTAAATCACAAGTAAGTAGAGACTAGAAGCCTGCCGACAGCTTCTTAGTTCTCAAGGTCCCAAGCCTTTTGCTTATAACCATAAAAGTTGCTGCATAGAGCAGGCAGTTAGAAACCAACCTTTGCCTTTCCACATTCTGACTGGAAGATATGAATGTTTTGAGTGTGCTATTTTCAGATGGCCATCCTATTCCCCACCCTGCTGTGTGTTCATTTCCTCTCCTGTTCCCTCTGTCATTCCTTTCTCCTCCTTTTGCTGAGGCAGATGGTGCTGAGCCAAACTCCAGCAAGCTTCTGGGGGTCCCACTGACGGAGGAACCACAGCAGAGGCTCAAGTGGCAGGCTCATCTGGAATTCACACACAACCATGATGTGGGTGACCTCACCTGGGACAAAATTGAGGTCACCCTGCCACATTCAGACAAGCTGCGCTCCCTGGTGCTGGCCGGCATCCCACATAGCATGAGGCCACAGGTGAGAGTGCTGCCTGTTCTGGGCAGGTCTGGAGTAAGAGATCATGGAATGGGTTCTCTTGGTTGAGAGGGTGCCAGATTATGGCTTTCTGTGGCTGTCTGAGTGACTTCTATCTCTGTTCACTCTGTCCCCCCAGCTGTGGATGCGCCTTTCAGGTGCTTTGCAGAAGAAGAGGAACTCAGAGATGTCATATCGAGATATCGTGAAAAACAGCTCTAATGATGAAACCATTGCTGCCAAACAGGTAGGACATGGTTCCTAGTGCTGAGTGGGAAGAAGGGCAACATTTGCTGTGTGAGGAAGAGACAGGGTGTCTGCCTGACATCTGCAGTAGGGGCAGTTGAGAGGGTGTGTGGTTAAATCCTGCTAAAGCTTAATCCTGTGAGGCATATTTCTCCTCTGTTTTGTTGGAATAGCAATTGTTTAGTCCTGCTCCTTCCTAGGACAGCAGGGAAAGGGTTTCATCCGTGCTACTTGCAGACTAGAAAAATGCTGCAGTTGCATCTCAGCAAACATCCTGATACTGAGGGAAGGGTGAAAGGCTGACAGATGCACCTATGTTGAGGTTGTGGCAGCTGCTTTCAAGGCCTGTCTTTGTTCCTTCAAACACAAAGTTTCTGAACACCAGTAAGACCATTAAAGGGTGTTTTGCCTCTTCCTTTGACCTCATGGATTTGGACAGATTGTTGGTTTTTCTCTGGAATACATTTGTTGGGAAGCCATGCTTGAAATCCAGGCAGATATAATTCCCAACTAGTGTATGTTTCCTATAGTCACTGGTGAAACTAGCGTCTGGGTTTAGACAAGTATTTCTAGGGAATCAGCAAGCCACTGTCTGCATTGGCATTTTCCCACATGTCAGTGAAGGCTGTTAAACTGACCCCAGGTGCTTGGACAGGAACACTTTCTTTGATGCCTGAGGACTTACAGGTGGGTGTGGGGAGGCAGAGTTCCCTGAGGCAGGGGGCCAGGGGAAATGCAGAGAGCTGAAGGCAGTTTTTCACATGCTGCAAGCTGACTCTGTCCT
>VZTT01064948.1:22171-34744 GCA_013400855.1 Buphagus erythrorhynchus | reverse complement strand
CAGCCCTGAGGAGAAGGAATTGGCAATGCTGATTGGTAAGGTTTGACCATGAGCCAGCCATGTACACTTGCAGCCCAGAATGCCAAACGTATCCTGGGCTGTGTTGAAAGAAGTGTGGTCAGCAGGTCAAAGGAGGCGATTCTGCCCCTCTGCTCTGCTCTTGTCAGACCTCATCTGCACTCGTCCAGCTCTGGGGCCCCTGCACAGGAAGGGCATTGACATGCTGGAGCAAGTCCAGAGGAGGAGTGCTCTGAGGACTGGAGCACCTCTGCTACGGAGGCAGGCTGGCAAGTTGAGGTTGTTCAGTGTGGAGAAGGGAAGGTTCTGGGGAGACCTTAGAGCTCCTTCCAGTGCCTAAATGGTCTCTAAGAGAGCTGAAGAGGGACTTTGCCAAGGACGTGGAGTGACAGGATAAGGGGAAATGGCTTCTAAACTGACAGAGGGCAGAGTTAGGTTGGAGATTAGGAAGAAATTCTTCCCTGTGAGGGTGATAAGGCCCTGGCACAGGTTGCCCAGAGAAACTGTGGCTGCCCCATCCCTGCAAGTGTTCAAGGTCAGGCTGGAGGGGGCTTGGAGCATTGGATTGCTTTCTTACAGTTTAATCTCTATCTTAGTACAGCATACTGTGCTTTGCATTTTAGTTTTTCATTAGGAAATCTACTAATCAGGACTCTTCAGTGTTGATCAACAAAGAATAAAATGGTACTTCAGAAGTGATACATTTTCATGCTAGCTAGTTTTAATCATTAACTGTGAGCACTTGACTAAAATCTTAAGAAGTATTGTATATTTTGCAGCTTGGGTGCACGGGGACCCCAGAAAAGTGATTTATCCAACTGACAGCTATGGGCAGTTCTGTGGTCAGAGAGATACCTTCAATGAGTGAGTACTAGATCCATTCACATACCTGTATTACTCATGCACTGTGAATACAATGTGAGGTTTCAAATCTCTCTGTCAAAGAGACAGTGACATACCGTATTTATTGCAGATAAAGCTCAGAAATATGTTAGTTGCCCAGTGCAAATCCAGATCCAAGTTTTTACTGTAATGCAGTTGTTTACATAATTTAAAGAATATTTTTTTGTAAGGTATCAATATAACTTAAAGATTGTGTCAGCAGTTGCATAGCAAGTGACTAGCTGGCATAGCTTCTAATTGCCAAAGTTTGGGTAATTTATAACCTGTTGAGTAATTCTTCATCCACCTTGAGATAAGAGTAGTCTTAAGGCATTGTAGCCTGGTCTATAGTTTTGTCAACATGCACCAAATAACAGAAAAGTCTGTAGTGAAAGGCTGTTGGTTTTTTTCTGGTGCTTATGTGGTGCTGGTAGAGAGGAGACTGAATAGTCTGGGAGATGGGCAGCTGTAACCATATTTTTCTTGGATAAACAGGAGGTAAATACAGCTAAATGGCTCTGTTAACTTGTCTCTGGTTTTCAATCATTTTAGATTTTGAATTGTAAGAGTTAAATTAGTTGATACCAATAGAGTACTTACATATGAAGATAGCTTATGCTCAGGGAGTAAAGATGTTGCATCAGTTTTTTCTCTGAAAATCTAAGTGGTTTAAGAAACAATTTTATTAAAAGGTTTGCTTTTTCACTCACCATCTTCCTTTCGAAAGGTAAGTTTTAGGCATGTTTTATGCCCTTGTCACTGTCAAGAATCTGGATGCTATGCTAGTGTTTGATAACAACTCTTTTCTGCTTCTTTCTTTTCCCATTTAGCTTTCTGTGGAACAAAGTGAGGAAGCCACTGTCCAAAGGGCAGTTCAGAAGGGGAGGAGCAGGAGATAGAGACTGGAACAAAAGTAGAGCTAGGGCTACATATACTCTCAAGTTTTTTTACAGGGGAAACAGGCTAGTGAAAGAAAACCTGTTCTCTGTCTATTCTTCACAGCAATTGTTGAAGAGTCAAACTTCCTGAAGAGGAAAAACAAGAAGAAAAAGTTGTGATGGTGTGTCTGTTCCCCTCACCACACCCCTTCTCTGCTCCCCGCCTCGCTGTCAATTTGTCCTTGTCCCTTCTGTTGCCAGTGGGAAGTAGTGGACAAATGACTTTGGGAGTCTCAGACACACAGCTTCAATATGTGTGAAGTGGAGCCAGGCGTTTCTCTCTGATTCTTACCATTCACTCCCGTTCCCTTTTTGTTACTTGAGTCTTCCCTTTAGTTATTTCTTATGCTGTAGTTTTGGTTTCTTTTTTCAAGTGACCCTCCCTATATAGGATTGCTGGAGAATAATACAGCTACTGAGACTGTATTTTGGAATTTATTTGGTACATTGAGGAGATTGTTATAGAAATATAAATCAGAAGACACATAATACAACCTACCAAAAAAGCAAGAGTGTTTATGGCAGTAGGCCAGGACACCCCTCTGAATGAGTCCCTCTAGTCCCTGGAGTGGGGCTGTGGATATGCTTGTGAGGCTTTCGTCAATACCATTGTTTTTCAGATTCTCTGGAAGTAAGCAGTTTGAAAGACTGACACAGAACTGTGGTTTTCCGAAGTCCCCAAGGGTTTAGTCCGAGACATTTTTCTTGGAAAGTAATCACAGTCTTCATGTTTTGAATCTTGTCCTTGTAATAGGTATTTTCAACAGTCTCACTGAGGAGTAGAAAAGACAAGTTAGAAACAAAGCCAGCACTCACAACTTACGCAAAAACCCATTTGAACTTTAGTGAATGCCGTGCAGACAAATAAATTCTGTTTGTATCATCATGAAAGTCTTTGTTAGACCTCTTCATGTCTTCCTGTAATCTGTCTCCATTACTTGCTGTGTAATCTCTGAACTTGTTTTGCATTCTAAAAGTGTACTAATGGCATGCAACACAGTTTCATTATACAGAATACAGACCTAATTCTCAGTGGGTGTTTTCATGTGTTATGTATATGTTTAAACTTTCTTTTCTGCTGTCAATACCAGCAAGTGGGCTAAGAAAATAAAAAGAATTCATAAATGGTTTTGAGCAGCTCACAGATCATAGATACCATCAAGAAACTATTGAAGAACGATGACATTTCAGTCCAAAATTGTATTCTACTAATTTAAAGAAATAGCAACTAATGGCAGTGAATAGTTTTTGCCAGGATGCATCTTTTCTGAAACAGTGCATAGCAGAATATACCTCAGTGAAAACAAGTTAACCTTGTAAAATGTCAGGCAGTTGAGTTAATCCCAGTCTTAAATGGAGCTTGAATGTGCAGTGGTGCTATGTAATGGCTTTGAAGGCGTAGCCCTGTTCAGCAATTGGTGGGACTCACATGCTGCTGGGTGAGCAGAGGATATGTCCCGGACTAGGGGATACAATGAGGTGTAGAAGCAGGACTGGTGTTGAAGCAGGACAGATAGAAGAGGGGCAGCCTTGTTAGCTCAAGCACCCTTCATTGTTAATACTGCCATCCTGCTCACAAGATGGAGCTCCCACTGTGCTGCATTGCCGTGGTGAAGGTCAGTGAGTGTGGCTGTAGAGGCAGGTGCGACATACAAAAGGCACACAACATTTCAGAAGGCTAAATACCCTGTTTATTACAACAACTGGCTGTCTTTTACACACTCTACAAAGCTTATCCTTTGGTCATTGGTTACAATAGATAAACATAACATTGATTGGTGTAAAACCATCTACGCCTCTGTTTTCCACAAAATTTTTCTAAAAATACTTTTCCCAGCTCAGGTTTCTTCTTGCTTATCTTCTTTTCTCCTTCTTCTCTTCTTGGTCTCCATACCAACAGCCTTGGTCAGAGAATACTTCTCAAAACAAACCTCATTCATTAACCCTCTCTAACCCACAGACCAGCCCTGAGTCCTACTATGAAGGCTCAAACACGGCTTTGTGGGGTCTCTTGCACATCACAGAAGCATAGAATAGCCTGAGTTGGAAGGGACCTTAAAGCTCATCTCATTCCAACCTTCGTTCCATGGCCAGTGACACCTTCCACTAGATCATGTTGCCCTGTTCAACCTGGCCTTGAACACTTCCAGGGATGGGGCAGCCACAGCTGCTCTGGGCAGCCTGTGCCAGGGCCTCACCACCCTCACAGTCAAGAATTTCTTCCCAATATCCCATGTAAACCTACTCTGTGTCAGTGGGAAGCCATTCCCTGTTGTCCTGTCACTCCAGGCCCTCGTAAATAGCCTCTCAATATTTTTTGTAGGCTCCCTTCAGGTACTGGAAAGCCACAGTTAGGACATCCCTGAAGCCTTCTCTTCTCCAGGCTGAACAATCCCAATTCTCTCAGCCATTCCTCATGGGAGAGGTGCTCCATCTGTCTGATCAACTTGGTGGCCCTTCATAGTTCATAGGGGTGCATATGCACCATTTCTCTCAGGACACTGCATAACCTTGAGTAGCTGGCTTTGAAGTCTTGTTTAAAAAGGGCAAGTCTACTGCTATATTATCTTCACTAGATCTATCTGAGAATTTTCTGATATAGCAAAGACTAACAGCACATTTTGCTGTCTTCAAAATCCAAGTCTTTAAATCAAGAGATTTTGGAGTCATCAGTTTCCAACAAATCCAGACTTAAGTGACAGCTACCACAGGGCTCCAAGTTCTAGTAGATATCAAATACATGGGACTGACAGACTGACCCTTACTTATATGAAGGGCCACCTTGTCAGTGTTATTAGTAGATGCTATTATATTCTGTTTTCCAGACAACTGCTTTTGGTTTCCAGCCATAAAAAGCTTCTGATTTATTTTGGTGCCACCTTCTGATCAACAAAAATTAGGCAGCTTTTACAGTGAAGCATTTGCTGATGGTGAGTTTGCATGCAGTGCATACACAGGATGTTGGTGGCACAGAGAATATGGTGTTTTTGCAGGGTTATTTTCCAAACCTCATCCTCTCGAGGCAGGACTACAGATACATGGATTTTTTTCAGCGTAAAATCTTGCTGTGGAGAAAAGCTTGTCAAAATTAGCATTCTTTAGGGCAAATACTTCTGGTTTCATAGATGTCCTGATGTGAAACATTCAAGGTCTGCTTGGGATTTTGTTTTGTCTTGTGTTTGCAAGGATTGTATGGGTATTCACAATAATAAAATTTAAATATCAATATATGCTGCAAATTTTGGAATGGTAGGATGTATAAGCACCTATATTTATGATAATTATCTTATATCCATTTCCACAGGAACAAGACCATTTTGTTTTACTTCAACATTCTGAAATGTGCCAGCCCCGTAGTGTTAATAAACCTACAGTGCCCTACAACACAGGTGAGTGAAAATGTAGAGATAAAATATTTTCCCTGCATCTTAGTCATGGTGCTTAAAAATGAGACATGTATTTGTTTGGATTTAAAAATTGTTGTTCATGTCCTTCAAAATATGATTGTTTTATAAATTACTTGTAGCACACACTCTCTGTAGCCTGTGATGGTCAGAAAAATGAAATGGAAATGCACAAGATTGTGTATTTTGGATAAGAGTAGACAAAAAAAGTCTGCTGACTTGAATACAGCAATTTCTTACTTATGAATTCATCACAGGCAACTATCCAGTAGTATTCAGTGCATGCAGAAAATATTTATACCTAAGGTTTTTAAAGCTAGACATGTTCAAGAAACTGTGCATATTGCCAGTGATAGGAGTACCTGGGTGTGGTTGGAGCCTATGGCTCTTTCAAAAGCGAAGATTTTGAAAGCTTGTTCTTGCCTTATGCCACAATTTGTACTCCGTTTGTTGTACTGTGACTCCTCATGAAGTTGTGAAATAAGCCCACTGCATTTGTGTGGGTTAAGATTAACCTCCCAATCTTTCTTACAAGACCATTTTCCTGACCATAAAACATGGAAATCTGCAACAAGAAAGAGCAAGAAGCCTCTTAACATTGGCTAGTTGCTGTCAGAATGAAAACTTGCTCCATCAGCTGCAGATCTGCTTCAGGAATCCCTGTCTATCCACATGCAGACACTGACACTGTTACCCTGCAGTCTTTAGACTCTTCAACTGGAACAGTTCAGTCTTATTCAGAAATATGAGGTCATTGTGTGGGATTTGACTGGTGCTGTGGTCAAGTTGGCAATAACCATAAATCAAATAGGGTGAAATACTTGTTGAAGGAGAGTTTTTGGGAGTAGAGTAGTTATTGTGTTCATTTTCAGATATGCAACAACTCCAAAACTAAGAATGTTGTTTTTGAATGCTGTTTGTTACTGCGGATGGTTAAATTACTGGTCTTTTTGGAAAATGCTGGAGAAATTTTTTTTTAATCATTCCTCTTTTGAACTGCAAACAGAGTCTTTCATTCCTGACCTATACATATAAATTATAGGAGAAAAAACCCCCAAGCGCTAACGTGAGGAGAGCTTCAGTTCTTGAATAAGACTGGATTTGAAAACTATTATTACAGTCCATTGGATCCATAGACAGCACATTTCACTGCCTGTTTCATAGATGGCAAACAGTTTATAGCAGTGTGTAGTTGTTAGTCATCTGTTGCCCCAGCAAGGACAAACCTCTTCTTTCTTTGTTCCTTGGCCTGTGGGTAGTCTGTAGGACTGAAATACTCATCTAGAAAGACCCTCTTGCAGCATCTGCCCTGTTCTAAGGATTAGTACAAGACCTTTTCTCAAAATTCTTTGAGTTGAATTACTTATGACGGAATGCCCTTGACGTGAAAGACAGTTTTTGTGCATGATGTCTCTCTGGTACTCAGACAGCAGAGCTTTGCAAAGGGTGTTTGGATAGCACAGCTTTGGAAACAAACTGCCTTCCAGAAAAGGCTGAAACTTGCTGTAAAGATAGAATTCAAACCACCCCACAGTCTTAATGCTGAGGAGTCAGAATGTCTGTCCACTTGTGTGATTCCAGGGGCCAGCAGAACCTTCAGAGTTTGTTTATCAGGGCAGCCGCTTCTCCGTATCCTAAATCTAAATCGCTTCTCAGTAGCTGCATTCAATAAACTCCAGTCCTCACCTGATTTCTCACATAAATCCAGCTTATAATGACTGTACCTTGATTCATGTGAAGTTCATGCTTGACATGTGCATCGCCTGGCTTTGTAACTAGGGGAGATCCATTCTTAGTCCACAGTTAAAATTAACTTTTGAGTGATTTACAATATTTGTAGAGATGTAATTGACTGAAGAGGTTTTGTAGAAGGGTGAAACAACAGTACCTGAGACTTTTGATTTTAGTGAGACTTTCTTTAAATAAAGTTCTCCTTATATATGTAGAAAGAAATTTCATGTATCCTGTGAAAGTAGCTGTCACACCACCTTGCTTATGTATACTGCTGCTGGTAGATGTAGAGGAGGACCTGACAGGTTTTTTTCTTGCTGTCCAAAAACATAAGTAATACTGTTCAACAGACTGAAACCTCTTCTTAGCTATTAGAATGTGTAGAACCTAAGAAGATAGAGGGACTTGATATGCCAGATATGGGGAGAACACACTTTGAAAGTGTTTTGTATCAAAGAATTCTAGAAGTATTCATTTAGGGAATCAAAATGACAACATATACTTTCTAAATCCTGCAGTAAACATTACTGAAGGCAATGGCATTTTTCTTGCTTTTTCATTACACCGACTTTCCTTACCCTTCTCTACCCAGTGTATCTTTACTTACTTTTTTCTTTTCTTGCAGCTTTGTGTCTCAAAGTGCCCAGACAGGTTTGCAACCTACACTGATGTTCAGGCTTCCTACAGATATAGACCAGATCAGTGGAATTACTTCCGGCAGTTCTGCAAACCTGGTTTTAACAATCCTCGCAAGGTGTGTATGTATCTCTAGATGATAAAGTGCACTTTTTCTTCAAGCAGTATGTAATGCGCATGATTTTACTGAGCTGCATCAAAGATTTGAATTATTCTGATTTCAGCACAGAAGATGTCCTATTTATGTGATTTGACAGTTGTTTAATCTAGGCTGAAAGTCTTGAATACGCACTAAATCCCCCACCCTTCAAATGATTGCTGTTTGCTTAAAAGACTACCTGCAGGTACTCATGTAGTTACAGAACTGTGGCAAGCAGTGTCCTTTAGTACTTAGGTACCCCACAGCAGTAGAGTGCAGTGTCTCAAACCAATTCTTAAGGCTCCTAAGTCATCTATAGCTACTTGGAAAGTTAGCTACGAAAATTAATCTATCCTTCATATAACTGATTTTGCACTCAAATGTACTGCATTACTTCTCTCATCTTTAAAACATCTTGCAATTCAGCTATATTAATTGGGTTAAATTCTAACTTTACTTTAAGAGAAAAGGTGAGGGGCAGGCAAGGAACAATTGCCCAGTCAGTTCTGGCTTAGATGCTGATCCAAAGGTCTTTCCTTTAATGTCACTAGAAAAGAAAAGTCTTTTTCCAAATCTCAGTGACAGTTTGGATTCTCACTTAGATACAAATATATCTTGCAGCTCCACCAGGGAAATTTGGGGACAAGGCTACAAAGCCCAGTTTGGGGCATTCCCTCCGACTGGGTGAGAAACAAACAGCACTAGTTATACTGCTGTGTATTCAGCGTTCCTATTTTTCCCCTTTATAGTCTGTTGCTCAAGTCCTACGTGATGAAGATTGTCCTTCGATGATCGTTCCAAGCAGGCCTTGTGAGTGGTTCTACTTCTTATACACATCTTAGCAGATTGTGAGCATTCATATTAAAGCACAATTCCAGTCTGAAGTGTATTTTGTGGCAACATCGCTAGGAGCTGTCTGTTATCTGACATTGACATTCATTCAGTTTTAAAGTATAAGTCAATTCAATTTGAAAATACAAATGTTTATTAATATTTTTTCTAACAGTCATCGGGGAACATTCAGCATGTGATCAGGTCAAGCTGAGCTCTTTTTTGCTCTTGGATCATCACTGACAGCAAAAGCTCTTCAACTCAAATTGTGCCTTCCAACACAAGAGCAAGCAAAGCCATTGGTATAAAGAAAATGCTACAAATGTTGGAAGGATCATATGGCCAGCTGTTGAAGTTCAAATGATACTTCAGCCCAGTTACAATGCAGCTCTCTTTTCAGTGCAATGCTGGCTACATAGGGCATACAGAAGAATTAAGGGGCAAGAAATGTCACTATGGTCAGCAAGTGTTTCTGAGTAGATAACCACTGATCTCAGAGCTCATCTCAGCTGCACAAGTGTAGTACTGACCAGAGTCTTATGGAAATAAGAAATTGCTGTTTATTTTTGCCATACTTCTTTAAAGTAGGGATCATGTAAACCAGGAACACGTCATTAAAAGGAGAAAATGTGTATTAAATTTTTAAACATAGTATGAATTTGTATGAAAACTGAAGTACTGACTCAAAAGACAAAATAATTTGCAAAGAAGTTCTTAAATTCTTATATTTAGACTACATCAAGGGGCAAAGATTACAGGAGGAGAAAATATATATTAAGATATGTTACTTAATCTTAGTCAGAGTAATTGCTGGGGGAGATACACCAGACTGAATATTGAGCCCTGGCATCGGTATTTGTTGGAATCTGGTAAGGAAAGCGCTGAATGGTTGTGTGAAGTACAGCTCTGAAGGAGGACTCACCTGCTCCTTTCTTTGGAATGAAACCAAGGACATTTTGCAGCAAAGAACAGGGCAGTGTAAATGCGTATGCAAACATCTCTCCTTTTCTCGCTTTTTTTATAATCTCCTCTTCCCTCTCTCTAACCAGTTGTTTCTGTCTTTTTTCCATTGCTTCATCTCCAACAATATCTAGTGATAGTGGCTGGTACTGGAGCTCATCTGGCATACAAGGAAACATATATTACTTTGGGGGCTAATACGATTAATGACCAGTCAAGTTGAATCTGTCCCTGAGGGGTGGTCTGGTTATTACCATAAAATGGTATATTTGAGAAGCTGCAGTTTTTATAAGCTGCCCAGATACTGACAGAGAGTAAGTTTCCAAATTTATTACGAATTCTTAAACTCCTACGTATAGTACTGTTGTTATTTGGTAGGGCTTAGGATCTCTAGTTGAAATCTATGATCCCACTCTGCCTGAGCTTTGGCAAAAAGCCCCAGAGCATAAAAATCCTAATCTTGAATGTAATGACTCTTCCAAGATTTGTCAAAGTCAACATATTGTTAGATAATCAGTTGAAAAACAATTGACTGTGGATCTGAAATCATTTAAATATGTTACAAAACACACATTACAAAAGTGGAGCTTGACATGAAATGTAATATGCAGGCTTTGTTTTGATATTTTGAATAGTTCTGAAGAGATGCTTCCCAGACTTCTCCACGAAGAATGGTGTGTTGACCGTGGCAAATCAGACTACATTCAAAGATGGAAGAGGGAAAACAAGAAATGTAACTGATCTCAGGGAAGCTGCAAAGTAGGTTTTACCCTTCTTCAGTTTTTGTTGGATTCTAAGTTTGTGCAATAATTTATTAACGGGAAAAAAAATCAGAATTTGTTGTAGCAAATGAATGAGGGTACCCAAGCAAGACTTGGTAGTAAATGATCTCTCTGTGCCTGAGCACTTCCAAAGTTCCATTAAGGAAATCCAGCGCTGTAGTGTGCAGAAAGGAGCTAAAAGAGCAAAAGGTTTTAGTCTGATGCTCTCAGTCATTTGTTGAAATCATTCTTGTTTCTCCTAGCAAAAATAAGTTTTGTGAGGAAAGTTAAATGAGGTTCAAAATGCAGTCCTCATGCTGCAGGACTCAGGCCAACCAGTAATGGCCTTGGCTATCCTGTTCTGTGATGACCTTTCCACTACTGTGGGCTGGCTAGTGCTTCAAGCATCTCACCTCTTCAGAGTGCTCCTGCTTCTGGTAAAAAGTAATCTGTTGGGCTACTCTTCAGAAAACAATTATATGGGCAAGCATTCTGCAGGATAGAAAAACAGTTCCATGAAGTTGCTTCACTGACCTGTTTTCTGGTTCTGTGCTGTTAGCAGTTCTAGAGTCACAACTGTTTATCCCTTGGAACATTGCAGATACTGATAGTATACGCTTGTCTGGTGACTTAATAAGCAATTCTGACAATAAAGCCTTTTTAATGCACTTTTTTTCAGGACTTGTAGAGACATTCTTATGCAGTTTTCTTCTTTGCTGTAACTGATTGATATTGGCTTGGTGACAGAACTGGAGCTGAGAAATTTTAATATGCCACTGCCAAAGATATTTCAAATTCTTTCACTGATCCTATTTTTTGTTTAAATAAATTCTCCTTTTCTACCTGAAGCAACCTTTTCTTGGATTTTTCTTTTCTCAGTGGCATCAATATTGTCCTGGATGCAAGATCAGTTGGAATGAAAATTTTTGAAGACTACGCCATTTCTTGGTATTGGATTTTAATGTAAGGGGATTTTTGGTATTTTTAGTGTTTCCAAACTCATTTTGGAGTGTGCAGGGAACAAAAAAAAATAGATCATGTATGTATTTGGTACAAATCCTACTTTAAAACTCAAGGAGCAGCTGTAATTTCCTTTCATTACACATGATAATAAGGTTGTTATGGTTCTGTGGATGAGGTAAGGATAGTACAGCATACATGCACAGAGTGTCAGTTGGTCTGGAATAGCTTTTTAGTGTCCTGCTAGAGAGAAAATCAGGAGGTGCAGTGTTCTGTTGCAGCACCCATGTGTGTGGCAATTCCAAAACTGAAAAATCTTAATTAAGTGACTTTCAAGCCAGTTGCAGTTGCCAAGTGTCACTAGTACATATATAAAACAGATAGTTTCTGAATTGGTGCAAGCAATATACAGTTAAAGCCATTATAATACCTAAGTTCAATATAAGCCCATAAATCCAATGCAGCAGACAAAGCAATATCAAAAATAGAAGTTATTGAACAGTATTAACTTTATCTTGCAATTAATATTCATTAGTCACCAGTTAATTAAAATGCAGCACTGAAACATGAGAAGTAGCTACTTTGCTGAAGCAAATATGTATTTGTGAATTCCTAACCCATTAATATTGGTTTTGATGATTAGCACAACCAGTCTGTTGATCTGTTTAACAGGAACAGAAGTTGTTGCCAGATGAGAGCCTGTAACGTGCACATGTTAAGCACACATTAGTCAATCCGGAATGCAAATCCACGACAATTAATACATACTTTCGAAAATAATATGGAGATTTAATCAGCTCAGAAATGTGAGTTGTTAGCTTTTAAAGGTGATCAGTCTCTGGTGGAAAGGCAGCTTTCTCATAGTCTGATACTTAGCTTACAATATTTAGTAGCAGGAAACTCACAGATATTCAGCAAGCTTGGGTCTCTCTATCTCTTACTGAAATCAGGCTTATGGTACAGATTCTTTCAAAGGAGATACCACTGAACACACTGGACAGAGAACTGACCATTTTTTTAGCAGAAATTCTAAATATTGAAGCAAGTTTCCACATTCCAAATATGGTAAATTTTTTTTGTAAGGAAGTGTTGCCACTTTAAAGTAGTTGGATAGAATTTTCTTCGCACTTTTCACCAAATGATAGCATAAATCAAATGATTTATGACAAGATTTTCTTGAGGAATACATTCTGAATGTCAGTAAATCATTCAGAAAGGGAAAGTACATCAGGCTAGGAAGCCTTTAAAGGAGTAGGAACAATGGCAAGCTTACAAAGGTTTAACTAAATAAGCTGATGAGATTTTATGATCAG
>VZTT01064948.1:0-22006 GCA_013400855.1 Buphagus erythrorhynchus | reverse complement strand
AAGGCACTGTAGATGTCTTTCCTAGGGCCTCCATAGAAAAGCTCTTAACAGTTTCTTTCTATGCATCATAATGCCCTGATCATTTCCTCTTCTGATTAATAGAAGCTGTGATGCGTAGGAATTATGTCCTCCTAACCTCCTGATGGTTTTCCTCCTAAATTTAGTTTTATTTTTTTCCTAGGAAGCTCCTAGAATGTTTTTTACTAACATTGTTTCTTTGCAAGCAGGGATTTTCTGTGGAGGACATAAACCAGCAACTTCCCCACACATAGATATTCCTCCAATTTAACTTTCTGTACTGTAGATTAGACTGTGGCCTGAAAAAGGCAGTGAGTTTTTCAGCTGGTGTGAGTGACAAAAAAGTCATTCTATTAATCCCATTCAAGCAGCCTGAGAACCTAGTGCACACAGACATTTCAGGCCCTGTGAGATCATCGTATCTAAGCCGTTGGTTTGTAATGGCAGATAATAGCCATGAGAATGTATTTCATAACGAAGATTTTGAAATACATTTTTACAAATCATGCTGTTATGTGAGATGAAGTGGCCCTCATTTGGAGTAACAGGAGTGCAAGAAAGTGAATAGATTCTCACACTCGTTCTCCCTGTGTTTTTGTTTCTTCACTTTCTAGTGGGCTGTTCATTGCAATGATGCTGAGTCTGCTGTTCCTTGTGTTATTGAGGTTCACAGCTGGGGTTCTCTTCTGGATTTTCATCTTTGGTGTGATTGGAATTATAGGATATGGTAGGTGTAATTTTCTAGCCTCTGAGATTATTTTTTCTTACTGCTTAAGTCTGGGCAAGGAAAATCGGTAGTTACTTTAATTAAATGATACAATTGGGTGAATTAATGCCTAGTTTTAGACACAGTTAAGTGAGAAGGACATAAATGGCAACAAAATGTAGCAAGAATCCAGCTGTGCTGATACTTAGCAGCAGATATAGTAACTTGCATTACTCATGCACAGTATGCTTGTTCTGTAATCACTTATACTGGTATTTCTTTCCTATATATGTGATATCATAATTGGCTAGTCTCATACTGATGCATTTTTGGGTTTTGCTTACCTGACAGGCTTATACAAAAGCAAAACATTTGGCTTGTAAGATTTTTTTTAAAATCTGTCTTTGCACTCTTCAGACACACTCCTATTATATTGATTCTTTTTTAAAAGGCATCTGGCATTGTTACTGGGAGTACGATCATCTTAAAGGAATACCTGGATCTGACCTCACTGTTTATGATATTGGATTCCAGACAGACTTCAAAGTGTACCTGCAACTGAGGCAAACATGGTTAGCATTTAGTAAGTGCCCTTTACATTTGGTATCTGTTAATGGATATTCGGGAAAATCAATCAATGTTTTGATACACTTTCTGCCTTAATAAATCTCCTCCTCTACACATGTCGCTCAGAAAAGAAAGCAGATTTCCCTTTCTCTCTATTGTGTAAAACTGTGTTTTTTTCAAGGAGACTAGTATATCTGTAAGGGGAGATAATGCAATCACACTAGTGATAAGAGTGAAAAAATATTTTGTTATTAGCATTCTACTTCCTGTGTGTTCAGTCTTCTTCATGGGGAAAGCAAAAGGCAATAATTAAGTTAATCATGATGAAGTTGCATAAGGAGGGGTACTTTTCTCTCTCAGATTATTTTTTCTCCCTCTTTGAGAGCCCTAGAAATGAGATTAATAAGTCATATTAATAACTACACTTCTTTGTGTCTTAGAATCATAAAATATGGACAGGGCCCATCAAGATCATCAAGTCCAGCTCCTGGCCCTGCACAGGACACTCCAACAATCCCACCCTGTGCCTGAGAGTATTGTCCAAATATTTCTTGAGCTCTGGCAGCCTTGAGGCCATGACCATTCCCTGGGGAGCGTGTTCAGTGCCCAGCTCTGGGGGAAGAACCTTTTCCTGATCTCCCACCTAAATCCCCCTGACCCAGCTCCAGCTGTTCCCTCGAGTCCTGTCACTGGTCATGAGAATGAAGAGATCAGTACCTGCCCTTCTATTTGCCCTTGTGAGGATGTTGAAGACCACAATGAGGTCTCCTGTCAGTTTACACTTAGGTTACTGAATCTTCCTGGAGTCTAATCTAAGACTGTGGAATGAACTATTTTAAACAAAGTCTTACTGGAGCAAGAAAACCTGCAGCATACACATTCCTCCCCAAGAAAGGAGGGGCAGAAGAGAGACGAAATAACTGTCAAATATTACTTGCACTCCTGTAGAAGACACACAGACTTTTGACTGATGATGAATGAGTCATAGCCAAAAACACTGCCTCTCCCTATTGGTAGCTAAGTTAATAGAACAGTAGTTTACTGCTTAAATCTCCTTTCTCTTCTTTATGTCTTCATTTACTTCTGTATTGGATCTTTGAGATTATGAGGTGTCTTCTATATATATTGTTGAGGCAGAGCTTTTTAGTGTGCTCTCCCTAGAGAATATTAGGACTTTATTATGTGTTTTTTTCTTGTAACTCTTCAAGCTCTTCCCCTGCCTGATTCTTAGCAGCCAGTGTATAGTTTATCACTTTCACAAGAGTAAATTGAGGTACTCAGGAATTAAATTGCTTTTCCAAAATCACCCAGCAAAGTAGATAGTTACATATCCTTGAAGAAAACATAGTCAGAGTCCTAGTCTAGAACTCATCATATGCTAACATTGCTGGCCTTTTTCACAATGTTTCAGACAAGTACATTAATCTAACAGAGCCAAATTGAAAGGAGACTGACTTTAAATAAAGCTCTTTATATATTCCTTCATGGGAAAATGGCACTGGAATGTATTTAACAAAACTTTGTTCTAAACAAGGCCTCTGGCTCAGAGCACCACAGCACTTGCCACTTGCCACCTGCAGTTCTGTTGCTGGGGTAATACTTGAGATTGCAATTCAGCATCATCTGTGACTATTTGGTCTGATATTCTGAGACTATGTCTAAGCTGTGGGACCTAAAGCCAAATCTTGTCTTCCTTTGCAAACCTTCATATAAGTTTTGGGATACTTAAAGGTACTGTCCCTTCTGTCGTCCTCTCCCTCCATGGAATGTCCTGGTTTCAGCTGGAGGACACAGGTCCTGCTGCATACAGCAACCTGCCCCCCTGGGCTGGTCTAAGTGTTGTCTAACAATCTGAGGCACCAAAAATAAATGGATATGTCTCAGAGTCAGAGAGTGCGTGCTTCAGGTGAAGCAGAGAGAATATACAGACATATCCACCAGTCTACTCTAGGTGAAGTTCACAGAATTTTCTTACTTTCTATTGCAGAAGTAGGTTTTGAACCAGTATGAATAGAAGTCAGAAAGAATCAGACTACTGAAATCAGAGTTATGATTCAAATACTGCTTATAGCTAAGAGCTCTCAGCTCTAATATCAGAGCATGATTCCAGCAACACAACTGGAAGGCGAAAGTAATTTGTCCAGATTGGTCCTATCTTAGTCTCTTCTTTTTTTTTCTTTTTTAAACTCAAATAAGGTGAAAGGATCTCATGCCAGGTTAATACTCAAATAAACCTATTGATTGTAGTACATCTACATTTTAAAACAATGTAGATCAGAAAAATGCATTTTCCATTAAAAACTTGACTCTTCATCTCCTAGTTTTTATTATCTAAATACTACAAAGCAATACTACTGAGCAACAGTATAGTATGAAGAAATGCTTATATTATGAGCAAAATTCTCATTGATGGAAAGTAGAATTTGTAAAGGATGAACTGTATCTAAGGCTAGATACTGCAGTCACATCGAAGTAAATTTTTATCTTTTTCTGAGAATTACATGTGTTTTCTGAGAATTATATATGTTTCATTTTTCTGTTAAAAATATAAATATCAGGGTCATACACACTCTAACTCTCTGCATATAGAATTTTTTTAGAATGGACTTAGAAACCTATGGAATGGGATTGAACTTTGGCAGGTGCAGTTGGAGAAAGAAGTGCTCAAGCAGAGAATTTTACAGAATTCATGAATAATAGTTCAAATTACAAGAAAAAAAATTACAGAGGCAACATATTGGTTTGGTTCTTGATAAATCTAACTTCTTTATTTGCTTGTTTACAGTGATAATACTTTGTGGTGTTGAGGTCATAATCATACTGATGCTAATCTTCCTCAGAAATCGGATCCGGATTGCTATTGCACTGTTAAAGGAAGGTAGTAGGTATGTTAGTCTGATTTTAATAGAAGTTGAATTTTATTAACTGATCTCTAGAGTACACTCTTCTTGAACTCCACCTTGCACTACCAAGGGCAGAAAATTGGACTTTAAAACACAACACTGCATTTGTTGAATCAAAAAGTTTCAACAAGGAATTCAAGGGAGGCATTCAAGGAATGCCAGTTACCTTTTAATGAGGTTGTGCTTAAAAGAGCTTTCTCTTTTAAAGTAAGGTATTTCTTATCTCTCTGCTTCTTGCCTTAAGAATACATATACTGTTCTGTTACCACATATCCTTAGTGCAAAGAAGCTGTCTGAGCAGAAAAGCTGGGGGTGTTCATAGGAGCCTGGAACCTGTAATGGCCAACTTTGCTCTGTCATTGGATTGTCTCTGGAGTCATAAACTAGTGGTTGAGGATTGGTGTTGTTTTGGCTGTGGCTTCTATTTAGGAAAGACTAGGAGATTTTACTGGCTCCAGTCAAACTTCAGTGTGGACAGGCATAAATCTGCAGAGAGAAAAGGAGAGAAAATGACCAGACATTGTAAGAAGGTGCAGTCTAAGATATTTCTTTTTAGCTCTGAGTAAAGAAGAAAGCAGAGCAGGATATGAGAGTTTAAGGCCTAAGGGACCTCTTCATTGTGTGTTTCCTGAAATCTGCATAGGCTTTGTTTACAGTTGTTCCTGTTTTACATAGTGTGAACACTTAGTGTTTTTGTTGTTGTTGTTGTTGTTGTTTTTTTTTTTTAATGGGAATATTACAAAATATAAATGGACTTAAAACTGACTGACTTAAAACATCAGGCCCTTGGGTTTCATTGCAAATAGGTTATGGTGTCATAGGCCCTTAAAGCAAGGCTGTGTTCTCAGAGCACATATAATTAGCTCTCAGTTCATCTATATGCACTTGCTTGTGGTTTTCTGCCATCTCTATTGCCACTGTGGTTCCCAGGAATCAGGATTTGGGATTTTTGTCATGGGATTAAGAAATATTGAAGTTCTACCTTTAGCCAGGTATCTGTTTCTTGTCTTATGCTACTGTGCAATTTGAGCATAGCAATTAATTTAGGCAGCACTAAATTATACTCTTTAATTCCTGTTCATTACAATCCAGGAACACTTTTAACATTCTTCAAAACCTTTGTTCACAACCTTGACAGGTGGAAGGATTTTAGGAAGTACATCAACTTCTTGCTGACTAGTAATAACATTCTGTAGTATTCCAGCAGCATGGAAAGGTCAGCTGAAGGTGAACTTTTTTCTCTTGTGCAGAATGGATGAGATGAAACACTGTATGTAATTACTGTGAACCTAATAGACCATGTCCTGTATTTAGGAAGGTAAAAAGTAAGGTGCTAATGATTGGAATTCAAATTATGTTTTTCAATACCTTTTAGCTACATTTTCAAAAATGTTACAGTTATAATGCCAACAATTGACTTGAAATCTATAGTTGGAAACAACAGTTGTTAATCAGTGTTTTGGAATAATAGGCCATGGTCTTAATGGTAGCTAAGAGGCCTACCAATAACTGCTGAACACAGCTAATTTGTTGTGATTATTTCTCAGACAGCATAAGGCTGTGTTCTCCTGTGTGACTCATAATGGACTTTTTTGTCTCTGGACTCAGACAACAATTGATATTTTGCTCATTACCTCTGGATTGCACATAACAGTTTCCTTGCATTCCTGGCAGCATTTACTACTTTACCTTTAGAAACTGAGTAAATTTTTCTCCTTTTGCATTCTGGAAACTGCATCGTATAAAACAAATAGCATCAGAAGTGCCCTAAGTTGTAGGAGAAATACTGTAGGGAATAGTACTAGACAAAAAGGCTTGTGATGAAGAGAGCCAACCTGTAAGTTTTGGTGAACAAAGCACATGCTTTCTGAATTCACATCCAGTGAGATACCCAGCTGGAGGTGTTCAGTTCTGGGATAGCAGCAGGTTTACCAAGAGGGATGGTATCAACTCCCACTTACAGAGAATGAGCCCCTGGCAGGGTAGGAAGTAGAATGCTCAAGTTCCTGCTCACTAGTCACATTCTAGCCACAGGAATTAGCAGTGGAGTATCAGTCTATGTATGCCTTGATGTTAAAAGAGGCTCTCTAAGCTGTCAACAGGAAAAGGCAATTATTCGTTTTGCCTTCCAGTAGTCATAGGTGAGCACCACCTACCTATGGCATGTGCAAGGAAAGTCACATAGTTGCAGGAAGGTGTCAGTCTGTCCTAGCATTGCAAAGACAAGTGTACTGTCTCTGCCTCTGAATAGCTAGCATTTAATGCAGGAAAGTTTCTGGGAACAGAGTGGTCAAATACCAAATAGAACAAGGTAGTTTCAGGTTTGTAGGAATGAAGGAGGAACACAAGATGAGCAGAGTGGGACAAGCACATAAAGGGTAATGTCTGCAGCAATCAGCAAGATGTCATGGAAATCAGTTCATGGAAAAGAAATGGATCTCCAAGGCAGTCATGAAGGAGAAAGTAGAAGACAGGTTGGAACATGGCAAATTGATAAAGTTCACTGTAGTACCATTGGTAAAAGTGGAGTGGTAGAAATGACTAAGTCAAGGTTTGAAGACATAAGAAAAAAATTCCTGCAATATTCTGAGATCCCAGTACTAGGTTATGCTATGAGTGTCAACAAGGTTTTGAAAGTAAAATTCCTAGAAGAGGACTGATAAAATGCTTGTTTCTGGAATTGTTGTAGCTTATTGATATATTTTGTTTCTTTTATAGGGCAATTGGCTATATAATGTCTACACTATTCTACCCAATTGTCACCTTCTTACTCATTGCAATTTGTATTTCCTACTGGGCTGTGACAGCTGTGTATCCTTCTGTCTGTGTACCTATCTGGAGCAAGTCTTCTGGTCTGCAAGACTAGATAATTTTCTGCTATTTCACGTTAATTAAACCAATATTAAGAGGGCTGTTTGGTCACTTAGCACTTACTCTTCTGATGCAGTCTTCCACACTGCATCCATCTGCATGAGATGTACAAACCATACAGTGGTTTTATTTGAATTAAAAAAAAATGGACTAAAATTCAGGCCGAGGCAGGGGGATCATACAAAGCCTTGTGTACTGCATAAGGTTGACTCCAGGGGGTGAACAGGGCCTTTAGCAAAGAGTGAGTATGATCTTTAATGTGCTGTGTGCTCCACAGGCCTGCTGTTAATGGTTTCTTAGTTAACTGGAGGTGGAGTGGGTTTTCTGTGTGTTTTGTTCAGAAAAATATGAGAAAGGAGTGAGAGAATATACAGTGCACTATCTTCTCTGAATTGCCTAATAGCAATCACTGTTTGTTCCTGAACAGCAAGGGTTTGGTAAGGATTAAAAAAGGGGAAAACTGCTATTTAAAAACCAGCTGTTATTTCACATGCAAAGAGGGTCAATTGTTGCTGTTCGGGGCAGTGTTAATTCATCCTTATGTTCTATATCTACTGCCAAAATACAAGAACCACTGCATAGTCTGCCTTGTCAAAGAGAGATGTGGAGGAGAGATGGGGACAATTTTCAAGGTTATGCCCCCTGCCCATTCTGGTCAGGGGTTATTACAGCTCCAGGTATGAGTTTGCCTTAGGTCTCTAAGTAATGACAATACTTAGTCTTGTCTGTCAACCCTTCAGATACATCTCTGCAGAGCAAGAGCAGTTTTTCTGTTATCTACACAAGTTCTTCAGAGCTAGTGGTTACCCAGTGCAGAATCCTAAGTTGCTCAAAAACCACAGTTCTGTGATTTTTCCTTAAAATATTTCCTCCAGTTTTCTGGCCACATCAGGAGAACCTGTGTATAAAGTAATGGCTAATCAAACACTGTGCAAGTATGCAAACCTGACTTGTGACCTGGAGGTAAGTGTAACAAATATTAACTTATAGTGAGAGCTATACTAATTGCATTTCTTAATCACTGTTAAATGCAATGCTAGTAAAAAATGTGCATATTTTAAGTAATGAGTCTCCATGTTAAATCTGAAAATATTATCTGATATTCAGGTAACACTTTTTTATTTTACAGACATAAAGTAGTTTTTCTGCTAAACTGTCCTGTAAGTGTTAACATTCTAATTTACAGGGTGAGAAAGGAAGAGACTAAAATAAAAATTTTTTGAAAGATGTTCTTGAATTTGTGAGGAGTTTGTTTTTTGGTTTTTCAAAGGCAGTGGCAAGCTGTAAAAGCTGCACCTCAAACTTGCTCAGGGACTAGCCATGATTTGAAACAGAAGCTTAGCTTCTTCTGGCACAGTAATTACCTTTATGAAGCTCCAAAAATATTGGTCTTTGTTTTTTTTTTATTTGGCCTTCAGTCAATTTTTTTTTTAACTTGTGGGTTTGAATTTAAGGATTCTTTAAAAACTAGAAATACTTATCAAATGTTATGCACCAGGGGAAAAATAACCCTAGGCACTAGCACAGGCTGCAGATGACCTGCTGGGGGACAGCTCTGTGGAAAGGACCTGGGGATCCTGGTGGACAACAAGCTGTCCCTGAGCCAGCAGTTTGTCCTGGAGCCAAGAGGTGCCTCAGGCAGAGCATTCCCAGCAGGTCAAGGAGTGATCCTGCCCCTGTGCCCGGCCCTGGAGGCACCTCTGGAGTTCTGTGTGCAGCTCTGGATCCTCAGTACAGCAGGGACAGGAGCTCCTGGAGCTGAGCAAGGCCTGGAGCATCCCTGTGCCCAGGAAAGGCTGAGGGAGCTGGGGGGGCTCAGCCTGGAGAGGAGCCCCAGCTGAGAGGGGCCTCAGCCCTGAGTGTCCCTGTCTGTCCCTGGCTGTCCCTGGGTGTCCCTGTGTGTCCCTGTGTATCCCTGGCTGTCCCTGGGTGCAGGGAGGGGCAGAGCAGGGTCCAGGCTCTGATCTGGGGGCCCAGCAGTGGGACAAGAGGCAAGGAGCAGAAACTGATGCATTAAATTTCATTGTATTGAAGTGGTGATGCACACGCTGCTGATGTCTAAGCACTACAAAAGAAAGGAATTAGAATTGATCTGTTTTCGTTTCATGTCCAAACCAAGCAAATACATGAAATGAACACTAGAAATAGGGAAAAGTAATTCAATGTAAAGATTACTCCTTTTTTTCATAGTCTGAGATACACAAGCTAAGTTGTGACCACATCCACAGTTTATATTAAATTGTATAGCTCAATTTTTCATTTCAACCATGGTGATTTACCTGAACACCCGATTTGGCCTCTAGTTTTCAAGTAATTCTTTTTTTTTTTTCCTTAATTGAGCAGATTTTCTTTAACAAAGCATTTATCTATCTTAAAAGTAGATTCCTGAAGTTCGAATTCTATTTATTCAAGTTTCAAGGATGTGGTGAACAGCCCTGTTTGGTAATTCCTAGTTTAAAGTTGTCTTTGCATAAGACTGCATAAGTCCTTTTTATGGAGCCTTAAATACGTAAACAGGTTGCATAGTGTTGCAGTTTTGGATGAGCTAATGAAACATCAAGCAGAGTTATGTTATTTGTATTAACCTGCTAAAATTCAGAGGCTATGTATGTAGAATTCATTGCTTATGATTGTGTTGTTTATTTTTCTTTCTCTTTAGACTTTTAACACAACCAATGTGACTAAACTGTGCCCAGGTGCTCAGTGTACTTTTGCTTTTTATGGAGGAGAAAGCCTGTACCATAAGTACATCTTCATCTTCCAGTTAGCCAATGCCTTTGTCTTTCTCTGGCTGGTGAACTTTGCAATTGCACTGGGTCAGTGTACCCTTGCTGGTGCCTTTGCCTCTTATTACTGGGCCTATCGAAAACCAGCCGATATTCCACTGTGGCCACTCTTCTCTTCATTTGGACGAGCAATACGGTAAGACTGTGGAGCTGGAAGTGAGCCTTGTCATGTATCTGACAAGTGCCCTTTTTACATCTAGGGAAGCCAGTCTTAGAATATCATAAGAAAATGATCAGTCAGCATTATGGTTTAATCTTGGCGCCAGTCAAGCCCCCCACAGCCGCCTGCTTGTTTCCCCACAGTGGGATGGAGGAGACAATCTGAAGATGCAAAAACACGTGGGCTGAGATGAAGAGAGTTTAATAGATAAAAGAAAGCTGTATGCACAAGCAAGCAAAGCAAGGAGTTAATTCCCCATTTCCCACAGGCACGCACGTGTTCAGCCATCCCCAGTACAGCAGGGCCTCTTCATGTATGGCAGTGTCTTGGAAAGACAAACTTTGTAACTCCAAATGCTCCCCTCCTACCCCTCCTTCCATCAGCTGTTACTGCTGAGCACAACACAGTATGGTGTGAGGTATCCCTGGGGTTATTTGGTGTCAGCTATCCTGGCCATGTCCCCTCCCAGCTCCTCATGCACCCCCAACCTGCCTACCAGTGGGGCAGGGTGAGAAGCAGAGCAGTCCTTGGTGCTGTGCAAGTGCTGCTCGACAGTGGCTAAAACATGGGTGTGTTATCATAACTGTCCTGGTCAAAAATCCAAAACATAGCATAGCACAAGCTACTATGAAAAAAACTAACTCTAATCCATTCAACCAGCACAATTGGGAAGATGTAGTTATTGAATCCTGTAGCCCTACAGCACCGAGGCTGCTGCAGCTCCCTGCCCCTAGGTCCAACCAATTGTAATGCTGAGCAGGTACTCCTAGTAGACAGACACACAAAATACATGTATACAACACATGTGTACACAGACTGAGAGACAGACACAGCACTCACAAACACCAACAGCACCAATGGCTTCATCCTGTTCCTCTGCAGTGGATCAGGGTGAAGGTCCATTAATTTTATGTAATTCCCACTAATGGACCTTCCTTCACTTCTGATTTTACTTGTATGTACATACACATATGCATACATATATCCATATACATAGGCACACGTGTGATATAACAGTCAAATATTTTGTTTTTAGATACCATACAGGTTCACTGGCATTTGGAGCCTTAATTATTGCAATTGTCCAGCTTATTAGAGTAATACTGGAATACCTGGATCACAAACTGAAAGGTGAGATTTATGAATCTGCCCTAAGTTGTTAAGACCTTCCTTGCTAAATTACTTCCTTAGTTTCCCAAGCTGTTTTTTAGCACGGAAAAGAGAATAATTCCACATTATCCATTGTAGTTTCTTCTGAAGCCAGAAAATCTGTGTTCATTTACTCGAACTGAGTCTATGTTCTTGGGAACCTAATCTTGGGAACCTGATCTAATTGAAAGCTAGTGAGTTAAATTTGGTTGAGAGAGAGAGTCCATACCTAGAAATAAAAAAATTATGTCACAATTTAAGATCTTCTTCTGAATAGCTTCCTATATACTGAAGACTGTTTATGAGCTCTATGTATGATGTACTCTATCCTGCTCTTTTCAGGTACTCAGAACTCCTTCACTAGATTCCTACTCGGCTGCCTCAAGTGCTGTTTCTGGTTATTGGAAAAATTCTTAAAATTTGTAAACAGAAATGCCTACATCATGGTATGTGCCGTGTCTGCATGTGGCCTGCCTTATCTAGGACACTAAAATATCTAAGACACTACTAGTTGATCAGAAGCCAGCAGTACTTGAATCTGCTGAATAAATAGGATTTATGGGAGTTTTCAGTACATGCATGGGGTTCTACCATGAAAAAGTGAGGTGATTTTTTCCTTATAATTTCAACCTCTTTTTTTTTTTTTCCTGTCTTTGTCCATTACCCTCACCCCCAAAATAAGTGGGAAGGGATGGAATAACTGGTTAACTCCCATTGTAATTCAATAATTGATAGCCTGATTTCAACAGGAATATTAGCTTATTTCATATTGCATATTGATGACATTTCTGTTTGGAGGTGATATTTGAATAAAGAGATCAGAAGGCATGTGATAATTGTATTTCCACCTGGAAGTAAAAAGCACAAATTCTAATAGCAGCAGCAGTGATATTTCTCTCAAATAAGCCTTCTTAGATTCCAGATAAGAGAAGTTTGAAATCTTCACATAAGTTAACATATACAGATTTCAGCCTAGGATGTTCTGGCTTGAAGCAATTTCAATGATTGCATGGTATAGTCACAGACTTCTTGTCTCAAAGGAGGTGGCTCTAGTGGGTCCATTACAACCTGTGTTGATGCAATTGATGTTTCAAATTTTTGCCATCTTGACAAGGAAGTGTTGTTTTTTACAATCTTTCTTTTCTTCTTTCACTTCATAAACTGTCTGAGCTGAGAGCTGTTCTAGTATATCTTACCCTGGTGGACAGTATTCCAGGAAGAAGTGGTTTTGTTCCTGAATAACTTTAATTGCTTTAATTTATGCTGATTTCTTCTTCAGGGAAAGCAGCATCAGGTCCAAGGAGATAACTAGAGGGGTCAGCTCACTTCAGCTCTACAAGTGCCTATTCTTTTCCACTGACTATAAATATAGTATAGGTAACTAGCAAAGGGAAAAGAATCCCTCAACAACTACCTTTTTTGCTCTGCTTGGAAACTCAGTACTGAGTCTACTACCTGTGAGATCACAAGGGGTGGCATGCTCATCACCAGGTGATTTGAAGGGGAAAGATGGATAATATTCTGTCCCAGCCTGATGGAAAGCATTGAGAAGTAGCAGGTGACTGAGGAAAGTGTTTTATGTCATTCTGAGTTTCAAGGCCACATATTAGGGAGAACTATGCATTACATGCAGATAGATCCTGGCATACAAGAAGGTATCCTAATTATTGAAAATACTTAACAGCTACTATTATTTTGCAGATTGCCATATACGGTAAAAACTTCTGCACCTCGGCAAAGGAAGCATTCTATTTGCTCATGCGGAATGTGGTGAGGTAAGGGCCCATCTCCCAGTCCTTGGAAGTGTCAGGAGTTCCTGCTGTTGTACTCTGTGGGCACACTTCTTTCCTCTCCCCTATCTCCTCCAAATACTGAGAGCTGCTCCTGTCCTCAGACATGGCCCTCACTTCTTATACTCAGTGTGTAACAGCAGGCTGTCCAGTGCAGTAACCTATGCAGAGTTGATGTAATCTCATGGTTTTGTTGTGATTTGTTCTTTAAATTCCTCAGTACCCAGTACATTGTAATAATGCCTCCAAGAAACAAGTAGAGCCCCTGAGAGAAGATCTGCAGATACATGGGAATGGGGTGCTCATCTGCAATGTTTGTTTTTTGAGCTTTGGTCCACTTGGTCTGAGAAAGGGAAAGCAGAAAAACCTAAGTCTTCAGATTCATTCAGAAATCTTATGAGGTGTCAGAGAGTGGAAGTAAAGGAGACAGAATACTTTCCTTTCAAAAAGATTGTCTTTAACATAACCAGATCTCCTCTGATGCTTGGAAATTTCCTGGCCCTTTTCTCCACTACCAAGCGTGTTGCCAAACTCCCTGTTCTCATCAGTACTTTCCTTCTTTGCTTCTGGCTCCTCCTTTGCTACTGTAAGAGCAAAAAATAATAGGAGAATAACTTAGGAGCAGGCCATATTGATGCAATAGCACACAATCTAATTACCAAGCAAGAGACTCAGTAAAACTGGTTAGGTGGTATAAAGCATGAAGTGAAGGACTGGGAGGAGGAGAGAAATGGAGGGGAAGGCTGAAAGAGGAAAGTGGAAATGATGCTTAAGAAAGAAGAGGAAAGGACTGGAGTTGGGAGGTGGAATACATTCACTGTGTTACCCTGCACTAGCATCAGGACAGTGATGTCCATACTGAGTAATGCCTGTGCAATAGAAAAGAGAAGCTGCCTTTATTTCCTTACAGAATTATCACCTCTCTGCACTTTATAATTTTGCTCCTAATAAGGAAGAACAGTAGTTAAAAGCTAGATGTATAATTCTGTTGTTTCAAATAAAGATTATATCTTGTGTATTTTGCTAAATCCGAATTCTGACAGATTAATGATGATTTGTCTCTTTAGGAGTTCTTGACATTTATTTTTTGCAGTAGTCAGTACTGTATATTACCATATCCATAATGGTAATATGGCCCTCAGTGCTGTCAAGAGGTTCATGATACAAAGTTCATTTTTCATCCCATTATTTATCTGCAGTTTCTGATTAGACAGGCTGGACATTGAGCAGAAGCTCCCTGCTGTGCTTCAATGAGAGCTGCAGATTTATTGTCAGCTTTTCTGTGTACCTTCTTTCATGTGATTATCTTCCTGCTTTGAGGTCTCCTGCCTTCTGTGTTGTACCATGATATCTTAAAATAGTAGATGTGGCATGTTATGGGTGAGGTCATGAAAGATGGCCAGATAGGACCAAGTGGAAAGGAGGCCTACCAGCCATCTACATAAATACTGCTTTTTGTTATGATGTGTACTTCCCCTATTCCGGCCTGGCTTACCTGTGCCCCTGGAAGTAAGGCTGAAATAAAAATATTTTGAAGTTTTGGGTTGGTTGATTTTTTTCTTAAACCAACTTGAGGAAAGAACAGTCTTCATGTCAGTCCTGTAGCAGCAGTGCTACATTAATGCCTTAACAAAGGCTTGGTGCTTTTTTGCTTGCTGAGATTTCACTGTAGCAACACCCATCTGAGCACTGCCTGTCTGTGGTGCTGTGTTGTCAGCCTGTAAAACCAGCAGAAGACAGCTTCTGGTCATGTTTTGCAATTATCCACGGATTTAAGGAGAAATAATACAAATGTTGGGTTTATGATGATTATGTATCATTTGTCCTTTGCTAAACAGGGTTGCAGTTCTGGACAAAGTTACAGACTTCCTTCTGTTTCTGGGGAAAATCCTTGTTGCTGGTGGTGTAGGTAAGCTGGTTGGTTTTTTTTTTCTAAATTGTGTGCTCTATTTTCTGGTACCCACAAGCATGCCTGCCATATTCATATATGCTTAATTAGCAGCTGGAGGTTCTCATTGGTCTGACTATTTGGAAAACTGTTTCTGTGTTTCTAGGATTTGCTAGATTGAACTAGAACCGTTTTTCTTTTTTCTTTTTTTTCCCCTTTTCTCCCCCCTACCCAGCACCTGGTTTGCCTTGACAGTATCTTTTCCTTAATTGCTTTTACAGCTCTTGAATGTGTGGCTGGTGCAAGGACTTGTACAGCCACAGCATCATAGTTGAATCAGACCAAATTCATATCCAGTAAGTCAGCCACAGTCAGTTCTCCTTTTGTAAGAACTGAACAAAATTGCAGATGAGATTTTCTGTGGCAGAAAAGTGGTTTTCTATTTTTTTTAAATGAAGCACTTTCAGAAATTCAGGTTGGCAGTGTTCTGTTGTGGTTTTTCCAAATTGTCACAGCAGTTTCAAAAAACTATTTTACAAATAACTGTATTTTGCATTCTGTATACTTTCAAAGTTAACTAATTAATTATATTTTAATAAAAAGTATAACTAGTATCAAGAGCTAATCTAAAGTATTTTGTCATCACTGTAGAATTACATTATTTGTTAATTTTGCTGTTAAATTCAGTAGAATGGTGAAACAAAACAACTCATTAAAGTCTAGGCCCATTTATATCTTTATGGTAATTGATTAATTTGCATACCTCTTCTGTTAGATAATTAGTACAAAACAATATATTGTTTACAAACTTTTATTGAAACCAGCCTTGGATCTGTTGTCTATCTTATCCATTCTTTAGATCCTTGGAAATCAGAGCTAGCATGGGAATCACTAATTGCCTGTGCTTCTTGCAGGTGTTCTTGCATTCTTTTTCTTCACACAGAGAATACCAGTCTTTGCACAGGAAGTACCAATGCTAAATTACTACTGGGTACCATTGTTGGTAAGGCAAGCATTTAATGTTCTGAATGCTTGGGGCAGTTTGAGGTGCTCAGACTACTCAGGGCATGGTCTGGTAACAGCGTCTTTGGTCAGCATCTCAGTGGCACAGTATCCACTTAAGCGAAGACTGAGCTGCTGCACTCCAGTCCTTGGGATCCTTCAGGCAGAAGTGGCACTGCAGTGACTCTGAATCCTCAGAAAAATTAGGTTTCACATCTCCTCAGACTTCCAAGACAGCAAGACACTGATGACAGTATGGCTTCTAAGGGAAGGGAGGGAGGGAGGGACTTGCAATGCATCTCTTTCTCATTTTGTAGCCCCCCCAACCCCTTAAGCTTCAGAACATCTCTAGGCTGAGTGGTTCTATTCTTGGCATATATTCTCCTCGGAGGTTGAAATAGTTCCAGTTTGGAACTATTTCCAGCTGGGAAACTAGAAGCTGGTACATGTTAGAATGCAGTGCCTTGAACCTGTGGTCCCTGTCCACAGCAGTAGTAACCTTTGGTAAAAATACAGAGCTGACATTAAATTCTTCTAAACCTGATTTGCAGACCAGGCTTCTGACCTGTGTTAATACTACCATAGTGGTGCTGAAAGGAATTTGAGGGTTTATTGTGGTTTGTTTTTTGTAGACAGTCATCGTTGGCTCCTACCTAGTTGCACACGGGTTCTTCAGCGTCTATGCAATGTGTGTTGACACGCTTTTCCTCTGCTTTTGTAAGTACTATGTTTTCTTTCAGTAATACCTGCAAGTCATGGAAAGAGGACTAGAAAATCACCTTATCCATTCCTTACAGAAGTCTGGTTACATACTAGCAAACTGTATGAAAAAATAGCAGCTTCTTCTTTTCATGTTGCTCTGTGATACAGCCTTCCGTGATCTAGTATTCAAATTTAATTACTTTAAGAAGTGTAAGGTAGCTTTATGGTTTATGGAAATACCTGGCTTTTGTTTTTAAGTTGTTCCTTAAATTTCATTAAGTTTGCTTCTGAGTGCTTTGTGAAGAGCCCTGTACAGTACTGAGTTGCTTAAGCATCTTGACAATAACAAGTACATTCTTTGGTATGTAGGTGGTACTTTGTTTTCAGTTTAATAACCCTGAACAAAGTATTATGCTGAATTATTGCAAAGCTTCTGTCAAACACCACTTGAAACTAACTGTCCCTTGGACTCCCAATGGCAAACAGTCATGGGCCCTGTCAAAAGGACTACTGTTCAGGCTGTCCAGTCAGAGAATACTAAAATTACAAAAGAAATCTGTTGGTCTTGAATTAGGATATGCTTATAAGAAGCAGATGTCCTTAGCATGTAGTACCTTCCATGTGCTGTATTTTTCTATAATGAAAGCCATTCTGGTAGGTCCAAGTAGAAGTTAGTTACATGGTAGTGATTGTTCTTGCAATTTGCAAATTATTTGATAATACTAAGGGAAATAGTCATAGGCTTGATCTTTCATAAATATGCACTATGGATTACTGAAGTGAGGTAAACGTGGTAATACAGATTCTTCTCTCACTTTATCCTCGCTTCCCTAGAAACTAAGGTTAGCAGGGATTCTGAAAAACTGCGTTGCCAAAGAATCACAGGAAGAAGATCAGTTAGAAGACTCAGAATTGGTGTCTAGTTGAGAGCTACATCCTATTTATCTCATGTTCTGGACTTGCTTATGGTTCTAAGCAATCATGAGCGCAGGCAGACATAACACTAATAACACTCATAAGCTAAACCACAAATAAATAAATAAATAAATAAATAAATAAACACTTATTTATTTATTTAGTTATTTTGTTATTTAGACTGACATGGACTATAGCAAGTTTGTTGGTGCACTCAAAACCCAAAATATTTTCTTATTAGTTTATTCCAGAGACAGATAGTATATGTTGCCATGGAGATATATTAAGATATGCCTCCTCTAGCTTCTTTGGCCACTCCTTACAGCTCAGACTCTCGTTTTGGCTCTGCAGATCCAGCTGTCTGCCTCTGCAGGGTTGCAGTCACAATGACTGTGCTTCAGTGACTCTCCCTCCCAATTGCCCACTGGTGTGTAATTGTTCACTGGTCTGTCACTGCTGCATGTCACCAACTGGGCTGAACCCTGACTGATGATTTAGTCATGGTCTTCTGTAGGGAAAAAAGTAATGTCTGCCTTGTTGTTTTAAATTCATATTCTGTTCTGCTTCCCATGCTCCCATTAAGTAATGAGCAATAGATCAGATAGAATATTATTAATTCACAGCAACAGGTTTTCAAATTAACTTTATCTTAGGCAATGAAAAATGGTCCAGTTTTAGAAAGTGCTTAGTTCCATGGCTGTCTTTCTGACACATTTTCTAGCAAGCGGTTTCCAAAATGCCAGGGTTCAGTGAAGGAATGACAGTTTCTGAAAATTTCCACCTATACTGCCAAATCAAAGACCTGGAGAATAAAAAGAAGATATTGCTGTCATTAAAAAATTGCAAGATATTTGTGTCTCTGCATCACATAAAACCTCTTGTGGTCTAAAAAAATAGAAATGTTATAATGTCCTTCATCAACTTAATAATAAAGCTAAATTACCTTGATTGAGTTTCTTTTACTGTTGGGTCTTTTGGTCTCTCCTTTTTTCAATTCTCTTTGTGTCTCTGTGTGTAGTTGTACTGTTTCCTTTTCTGACTGGTTTTGCTGTGTAAATTCAGGTGAAGACCTGGAAAGAAATGATGGATCTACAGCCAAACCCTACTTCATGTCAGCTAGCCTCCACCGAATTCTAGGGAAGAAGAAACTAAGCCCTAAGAAGGCAGTGGGATAATGAACACTAAACCTCAACATCAAAAAGTGTCACTTTTAAGCAAAACGTGTATAAAGTAGGCAAAAGTAAAAACTGTAAATGATGCTTCTGGTTAATGGGTGATTCTTTTTTCCTTTTGCTTATATTAAAAAAAAGAGCAACATTGGTAACATTTATCTAGTTTAAATGCTTAAACTAATAGCTGTGAAAACAAGGCCACATTTTAGTTTATAGAGTGCCTATGAAAAGGAAAATGTAAGTTTGAAACTTTTATAAGTGTATAAAGATGTTTTAATAACTTTTGTAATACAAGTTGCTGTCTTAGACGACAGCAGTTTTGATATAATGTTTCTTCTTATACATGTATATTTGTAAAAGAAATTCAGGCAATTTTTTGAAAGCACTAACGTATAACCTAATTAGCCATAAAAAAAGATAGTTTGAGACTAGTTAATGAGGAGATGGTACTAAATTTGTAAATATGGTGCTATGATTGTATTTTTTTGTACAAGCTGGTTCACAGCTATTTAAACTGTGATTATACATGCATTAATGATTCCCTACACTGAAAAATGTAGTGATATTTTAATCACATCCACAACTGCATCTTTTAAGACATGATGGTACCCTGCAGGTCCCAAAGAAGGTAAGCAGAAAAGACTTTAGTTGATACTGCTTAAAGTGAAGTTTTCTGGGAGTTGTGCCTAAAAGATGATATAACTGAGAGAAGGTCCCACTGCAGCTGGAGTCATTTGTGGTTCACACAAATGAGGTTTCATCTGGTACAAGATGGTGAATGTATAATTTCTAGCTGATGTCTAAGAGAGATGCACATGTGCTAATATCCCCCTATCTCTGACAAGTCTCCGATTGCGTTCTGTGTTACAAGAAAGTTGAGCTTCACTGAAAGGAAAACTAAATGCAGTCTCTTTTTGTTCACTGAAAGAAAGTCTTTGCTCTGTGTGTGTGCACAAGGAGTTCCATTGCCTCTGCCTAGCTTAGAAGGGCTCCTACCAAGCCATTGGAATGACTGTGCAGGTGCTGAGGGCCAGGGCTGCACGTCCTGCACATCTCTGTGCTCCCAGTGGCTCCCACAGTAAGGTACTGGGACCCTGAACTCAAGTCTTCTCATGGTACAGGATGAATTATTCAACTACTGAGAGACGCTCCAAAAGATTTAGTTTGCTTTTTGATTGTTAAATTTGCCCAGTCATAAGTACAAAGTCATACACCTGTTGGTAGAAAGCACGTTAACATTTGGTGTGGTTTATGACCCTCCCAGTAGTGGAACTGTCACTGCCATTAAGTAACAGCTCTGCTGATGGAAAAAGCCTTAACACTGGAGAGTTTCTCAAGTCTGTTACTGCCAAGACTGAGCTAAAAAGATTTGAATTTATTAGCCTCCTGGGTGAGCCAAGGACCCAGGCATACTGAGGCCTGCCCCTAGTTTTCATGAATTCCAGTATACTGAAAAGTTATTCCACTGCTGTCCACTTTCCAGGAGTGGCATGTGCCATACATCTGCCAGTTCTGTGACAGGAGGTCAGCACCTGGAAATACTTTACTAACCCTAGAAGTCCACTGGTGTCACAAAAAGAAATACAAATGCTTTTCCTAATGATTTGAAGGCAAGTTTCTGGTTTCTGACCATGCACATCCCAATGGGATTTTGCTCTCTAACTTACAGCTCTGGTTTGTGATGACTGTGGTCACTGCCAAGGCAGTAACACTGTCCTTCATGCCACAGGTCTGGGGTCATGTTGATGCACAAGTGACCACCATCCATGCTTGCAGTCCTGGGCATGGCAAGATCTTGAAATTCAGTGACCTGAGGTGCAAGTGGGAGTGTCCTTGTAAGCTTCCTCTGTGGTCCAGGGGGAGGTGGAGCCCTTTTCCCTGAAGCAAAAATGAGGGGTTCAGTTTAGGACTCCAATAATGTAAAATAAAGGCATACAGTTTCAAATGTAGCTACTGATTATAGGCACCTTTAGATTTTGGTAACCCCTCCTGAGATACCCTATAGTAAACTTGACTTTTGGAAAGGACTGAGAATCCCACCTTTGGGGAAAAAAAGGACTTGTGAGGAATGAAGTTTTTCATCATCATCATCATCATCATCATCATCATCATCATCATCATCATCATTCCTTTCTCATTATGTGCATGGCATGGATTACACAACCCCCCCATAATTCTAATATTTTCTGAGAATTAAGTCAGTAACTTTTGGGGGTATGTGTAACCATTCTGTGATTAAAGAAGCTGTTGGTCTCATTACAATCCATATTCTAAAGGTTTTTTTTGTTTGTTTGTTTGTTTTTTTAAATACTACTGATTAATTTTCAGCTAAAGAAACTGCATTACATAATCTATATTTCTACTGGACTTGAGTGTCTTACTGGGAGCTCAGCTGAAAAAGCATATTTCTGAATATAGCTTGCTTTTTTATCATATGAATGTAACCAGAGTTTACTAGGAATAAAACATAATAGAAACAGTATACAGTTATTTGATTAGAAGACTTTTGTAACAAACCTATGCATTTACTAAAGGAATTTCTAAAAGTGAAAGTTTTAAATTGTATTATTATTTATATACAGTAAAAAGTATATATATGTATAAATTTGCTCCTCTCACTATTTTGTGAAAGTATTTAGAATGTAACTGATCATTGTTTCTGAGAAGAAAATTTAAAAGCCATTTTCTTATGATGTAATTATGAGAACTGTGAAAATACAAAGCAATACCATGTAGATTTCATAACCAATAAATTCAGTAAATAAGTAATTATTTAATATTAAAATTGGCTTTATAAAAATAAATTGCTAATAATTACTAAGTCAAAATTAATGCAAATATTTACTTGGGAAAGATTCACTTAAGATGTTTCAAAATGATCTTATTATAATGGTTACTAATTAATCCTGTGGGCCAGAGTCTGCAGATGTGCACCACAGAGGAGGTACTAATATTGACATTTATGGATTTGGACTTCTGTTGCTTGGTTTAGTATAAAATTCAGAATGCCATTTTTTACTTCAGGGAGTGGAACACGGTCAGATAAGCCACGTGCTTTGGTGCAGAGTGGCCACGGTGGCCACGGTGGCCGCAGCAGCGCTGGCTCTGTGCCGGGCCGTGGGGCAGGGCCGTGCCAGGCGCCTTCCCCCGGGAGGAGCTGCGGAATGAAGAAAGACCCTTTTACATGAGTAGAAAAAAAGAACACTCTCGAGACCACAGACAAGCAGAATGTAGAAACCAAGACAGTAGAATACACCTGCTATCACGTCCATGTAATCACATTTGTTTAGTTTGGTTTGGATTCATTGTNAACAAAAACAACCAAAAAAACCCAGCAAAACAACAAACCCAGCAAAACAAACAAATAATAAAAAAAA
>VZTT01064944.1:5231-19197 GCA_013400855.1 Buphagus erythrorhynchus | reverse complement strand
CTCTCTCAGGATCCTTCTGAACAAAATGTCCAGAATTCAGATTATAGTGAATGGAGTGACTTCAGACTGGTGACAGGAAAACTATTTTGTTTTGTCCCTTCTCTATCTGACTGCTTTAATAATCAAGAAAAAAGAAAAGGATGTAATATTGATCCCAAAAATATTCTATTTAATACTGTGAGTTAAAATGTCTCTAAGACACAATATAATTATTTTTTTGACATTTTATTTTATATGTGAAAAAGTCTATGATTTTACAGATTTTTCATGCTTCATCCAAGAGTCACTAATTAAAAACTGAAAAGCAGCGTCATATGCTAATGATAAAATCCTTCAGCAATAACAAAGAATAGTACTAAAAAATTGTGAAATCAATTTTTCCCTGATTACCTGCAAAAAAAACCATTCTCATAATTTGCCTTTAACCTTTTTTCTAAAAAGGAATTTTCACAAATGAGTAGTAGACCAGTATTTACAGCAGTGACTTTTCATGAAGCAACACTAAAAATCCTTACAAGCAGTAAAGTCAATGATAATTTTTTTCTCTCCCATTCAAAAATAGAAAAGCGGAAACTATGTCTAATGTTTTCATGATAGCCCTTTATGCTTGCTGTTTAATTGTCTATTGCATTTCTGCTCAAATAATATTTGTTAATCGATTTTTAGTAATAAACAGCCAGTGTGTTTTTCCTAAGAAGATAATATTCCTTAGGGTTTGTTTCTTTTTTCTTGAAGTTATAAAATACAGTGTTCATTTAATATAAATAATATTTCTTATATACTTCTAGTTATAGTCATCTGTTAAACAAGGAAATATCACTTCAATTGTATTTTTTGCCCTTCAAAAACTATGGGTAAATGGCATACAATAAAACCAGAAGTTTTGGGTCAGAAATTTTGGTGTGTTTTGATCTCACACTGAAGCCTCATAATTTCAGATGTTGTTATTGCCAGGAAAACTCAACATAAATATTTAGCACAAAAATTATACCACTACAAAATATTATTTCTTGCAGTTGCTGTTGGCATGCATGGTGTAAACATGATGATTCAGTTTTTATTTGGCCACAGAATAAATACAGAATTTCCTAGCAGCAGCATATTTACACCATAAAATTATATTAGTAATTGGTTCCAAGTCTCTCTAGGATTCTATTTATATTTATAAATAATGTGTGTTGCCTCTTAAGAAGCATTGTTAGTCATTTCCAAAATGTCTCTTCTTGTTCATTCAGAAGTAATTATACACTCATTGCTGTGCTCTAAGGATGGCACTAGTCACAATTTTCCAAAGAAATGTCATCCTACTATTCTGGACTATTCTGGACTAATAGCTGGCCAGAAGAACTTATCTACTTTCTGTCAAACAGGGAGACAGATTACAAAACAAAAGAAGAAAAGTCATAAAAAGTTTACATATCACTTTCAACAGAGGTGAAAGACTGGAAAACATCCAGCTCTTGGTGATGTCAAAGATTGCTAGTACTTATTCCGTCCCCCTGATATTTAGAAAACTTTGGCAATGAATGAAAGTATTCACTAGAGAGGAAGCAGCACTTGAAAAGTCTAAAAATAGACACAGACTATGTTTATTTCACTGAAACTGGTACTTCGAAGTATCTCAGAAATTTTATGAGGAGAATATTTATGATTTGACAGTTTTATGATAGTAGAAAAAATATTTTTGTAACATTATTTCAAGCTATTCTGAATATTTCACAAGGATAAGGATCTTTGCAATACCAAAAAAACCCTAAACAAACAAAGCTTTAAAAGTCTGAAAAACAAGACCATAGGTGTCCATTTGCCTCCTTCTCCTGCCTGAAGGCAAAAATCACAGTACATGTACTTGTCTAGACAGTTTCTAAAGATTTCCTGTGACAGAAATTTGACAGTTTCCTAAATAGTCTAATCCCTTACTACCTTATATTTCCTGAAAAACACTCTTCTCCTCTCCTTAAGTTAATATATTCTTTGTGCTGTCTACCACTGCTTTGAAGAACAGACTATTCTCTTCATCTGTGCTTCAGGCCTTTACATCTAGCATTTTTCTTTTTTAAACTAAATATCCTTAGTTCTCTAATCCATTCTGTACATAATGTTTTCTAGATTTCTGATATTTTTTTTTCTCTTGCTGGGTTCTGGCCAAGTGGTCTGTATTCTCTCTGTGTGTCCTAAAATTAAATATGTGATTGGAGCGCATGATTTACCACTTTCCATGTGAGATGGAAAAATCAATTAATTTTATTTCAGATAATACATCTTTTGTACATGTTGTACACACAACAGTGTGAAAAATATCTGACTTATTATTCATTTTAATTTGTAGTTCCCTTGCTCTTTTCTACTGCTTACTCACTAATGCTGCTTCTTCCATTTCTTCACCCAGTTATTGATAAGTATATAAATTTGGGATTTTTCCTTATCAATTATAATCTCTTGAATATCAGACTGAGTTGTTGATATCAATTTGACTTACTAGGTTCAAATAGAAAGCTGAACTACTTTCAAATCTTCCTTTGCATGTCAGCCCCAAAATTGATAAAATTATTTATTTTTATGCAAGTTGCTAATTTAGTATTGTAAGATGAAGGACAAAAGAATAATCTTGCCGTTAGTAAGTAGAAAATACCTAATTGCAGAATATAGCTTTCCTATCAGTAAGACATTCACCTAATGGTGGCTTATTTTCCATTAAACAAAACATTTGTTTTTGTGGTGGGTAAGCTCGGACTAAGTACCTCTGACTGGGGGAAAATTAACTTGATTTATTCCCTCTTAAAATAGATTCTAGTAGTAAGAACAAAAACAAACATTAAAACAACATTGTTTCTCTGTATCTCCTCTTTCCCATGACCAAATTCTCTCCTTTCTCTTTTTTCCTTCCTTCCCTTTCATTCCTGACTCTTAGCCCCACAGAGGAGCTCAGGTGAAAGACTCTTGGAAAATCATGTTTGTAGTTTGCCCTGTCACACCTTTCTCTATAGGACTCTTGCACTGATTTGAGCTTTTCAGGTAAAAATTTTCCTCCATTGTGGGTCCTCCATGAACTGCAGGAGTATCTGCTTTGGTGCAATGTTACAGGCTTGAGACTGGCTGGCTGGAAAGCTGCTGGTGGGAAAAGAACCTGGAGGTGCTGGTCCCCAGCCATCTGAATATGAGCTGTCAGTGCTGGATTAGCAGCTGGACTCAATGATATTAGAGGTCTTTTCCAAACTAAATGATTCTATGATTCTCTGAAGGGATGATAGGTACCAAATTTTAAAGAATTATTTTAAATATAGTTTAGATATATTTGAGTTGGTTTGATGGTAGATAATAAACAAGTCATTTTAGACTATAATTAAGAAGATCTTGGTTTTGACATGCACTTCATATTGAGAAGACTGAAAAAAAAAGCCACATAAAAATATTTTACCACTGCTCATGCAGAACTAAGGAGAAATGTAGGTTCTCTGAAATTTTCAGAGTAATGTTTAGTGTTTCTCATTTGACTCATTGCTACTGCCCTGTCAACCATCCTTTCAAAGAACTGCCTCCAATCACCTCATACATTAACATTCCTTCACCACAAGGAACCTTAGTATTTTTTAGGGGCAATATACTAGCTAAGCTTTCCTCAGCAAACACTGATTTCCACACCTCTTGCTGAATGATTCATGAAAAGTCAGTGAAAACAGATTACACATCCTGGCTTAATGGATGGACATACTTTATCCTGTTTAGCAGCTTTATCATGGGGACAAGGGGAAGGATTGCTTTAAAAGAAATAGTCCTGCATTAGGTATAAAACTTGCACTACCTCAGCATTATGAAAAATGCCAAATTAAGTAATTTCCTCAACATTACTTGTAATTATGCTGCTGAATAAATAAATTTTAAGGATAAAGCCTCTATAATGCAAATTCTAGCCTAATGCTTTACTTAATGTCATTAAAATGCAAAGCCCAGTTAGTGAATTGCTAACATTTCTGCTTCTGTCCAGCTCCATACAGATGAGCCTGCAGTACCTTAGAGCTACCTTCAAGCAACATAAAGGGGACAGGTTTTGATCTCAGAGTCATCCAATCTATAAAATGAACAGAAAATGCTGTGCTTGTTCAAAGTGAGTATTTCACTAAGCCTAACTCTTTTATAGGATTTCTGAACCATAAGCATTACAAGGAAGAACTCCGTAGTATTGGAGTATTGGATTATTGGATTCAGTGGGTTGCTTTGGGAGCCTTTTTTTCGATATCCTTTTTTGCTGCAGCATTAACTTGTCAATAAACTATTAAAGACTATTAGATAATAGACTATTATAAAAATGTCTACTTTTTTTTTCTCCATTGAGGTTTACTATCATCTTGTGAAGGATAGAAGAAATAAATGATATGTTTTAGTGTAACGTTTCTGTTGACATGAAGTTACAAGGTCTAGAGCTACTGAGTGGTTCATGTCAATCCAAATGAGTGTTTTATATTCTTCCACTAAATATAATAAATAAATACACTAAAAGTAAATATGAAAAATGCATGTGGGATGCATAATTTCCATGGTAATTTAGTAGTGATAGAATTCGCAAAAAAATGCAATTTTACCAGGCTTACTCATCACTACTCCTCATCTATAAACTCATCTCTTTTGAATATTCCTTTTAAAGCACTGAAAGAAAACAAAGGTAGAAAAAATTAAATTCTCTCTCATGTAGACCAGCAACAAAAATTCAAGGTCTCTCTGACGGCAAGGTGACACTATGACAGTTGTAGGGATGGCACAGACTTACAGATTATATTTCAAAATTGGAGGCGCCTAAATTCTAATGAAAAAGGCCTTCCCCCAAGCATAGACTATCAACCTAGTAACTAGATAAGTAAGCAGTGAAAGCAAGCCTCTAAAATTGCATATCAATGAGCTTCAGATTAGATTAGATTATTGTTAGATTATTTTGTTAGATTATTTTATTTGTATGTTGTGATCAATATTTGCAAACTTGTATTAAAAAAAAATATGGTTCTTAAAATAAATAGGCTTATTTCAGAATTTTCGGAGTACCAAGACAAATGCCTAAGTTCTAGAGAATTTTTAATGAGCTATCCATTGAGTATATGAAATTAGAGTTCATTTGAAAATAGATTTATTATATAAAAATTAAGATAAGATAAAGCAAATTTATACATTTAATGTAATTTTATAAATTTTGAATCTTATAACTAACTTTTACTACAGTAATAGACAATTTAAGATTTTAAGACTGCCTAGTTAAGAAACAGAAAGATTCATGTTATGTATGGATTGAGACAGTAAAGATATCTGGGAAACCTGAGCACTGCAACAGTAACATAAGTTTTTCTGGAAATCCTTAACCTGGCATGAGTAATAAAAGGTATTATATAAGTAAATTTAACTAGCCATCTTCAGTTTTACCTCACATCTTTGTCTTATTTTTGCTTTCCTTTAATTCTGAACACTTTTTGTTATTTTCCCCTATTTAATTCCTAGTGTAGCACAGATTCTTTCTTTTACCTTCTTTTGTTGCCTACTTTTATTCCTGTTTTATATCCTTTTTTCCTGCTTTGAAATATATGAAATCTTTTAATATCTCTTTATTCTTTATATTTCTCTTTATTCGTAATCTCTTAATCTTATCTCTTTATTCTTAATATCTTTAATATTCTTTTAATATCTCTTTTCCAGTTATTTTTTTCTCAAGCGCTATTTTTTTTTTATGTGATATTTCTCTTGCTGTCATTTCTCTTGTTTTAGGTTTTCTTAAATTTAATTTTGAAGTTTGCACCAGAGTGCCTTTCGAAATAAGCTTTGCTTGTGCAGACACCGCACTTTCTCAGCTGCCTATCTGTCTCACATCAGTAACTTCTGAGTCGGATGGCTCATTAAGCAAAGCTGACGGAACAGCGCAGACTCCCAGAGCTCAGGCACTTCCCAACAGGTCTGGGGAAGCTGGCAGCTGCCCGGGGGGCAAAGATCCAGATCAGTGTCCCGTGGAATGAGGGGCGTTCCTGCTCGCCCCGGCTGTGGGCAGCAGCAGCAGCCGGCGGTGCAGGCGCCGCTCCCGCCCCGCGCAGGCCGCAGCTCGCCCGCCGTGCCGGTGGGGAGCAGCGAGGGGCAGCCCGGACACGGGCAAGGCAAGGCCTGTGCCGGCAGTCTGCAGGCATCGGCAGCTTCCTCAGCTTCCTTGATCATCATTCTCCCCTCTCCCTCCTACACTGCCAAAGCTCAGCTAAGCCCAATGCTTTGACTCTGCAGAAAGCTGTCGCAGTGCTCAAGCTGTCTCACTTGCTCCTGATATTAGTGACAGCTGACTTTGATGACCAGGCCTGTTCCCCTGTGTACAAAGCTGATTTATTTACTAATGCTGGATGAGGAAAGCAGATAGAATTATGGTTATCAAGCTGACACTCTTAGGATTAAAGTTTCTAAGACCTTTAAGTCCTGCATAAGAGAAACCAACTCAGTAGAGCAGCTTCTAAAGGCAGGAACATCTGAATTTCTGTGTTTTTATTGTACTAGGAATAAAAATTTTATGTTGTTCAATGTTTTAACATTTGTCTTTATTTGTAGGGGTATTTAATAATCCTATTCATTCCCATCAGTGAAAGAAAAAAAAAAAAACAACCCAAATCATCTGTTGCAACAGAGGAGGCACAGTAGAAGGAGGAAATAATGCACAAGGTATACTAAATTGCTCAGGGAAAGAGATGTTTCAGCTAAAGATACATACTTGAATCTTCACCTAAAGCATATGCAGCAACAGAAGGAGCTAGCAGGAAACTCAGGTAACAGCAAAATATATAAAGTCAGATTTTTATAAATTAAAAAAAAAAAAGGCACAGCCTCCCGCCCCCCACACACTAAGGGAACACTACTAGAAGGGGCCAAAACTATGTTCTCTGCAGAAAAGAGCACAAGTACAAGCCTTCTGTCTTTCAAATTCCCAGTGACCCTGTGAACTGCACTTCTTTTTCCATAACAATGTTTAACTGTAGGTTCTTCTCATATTCTACTTAAATCCTAATTAATAACTTCAATGATACTGACTCCTGTGTAAGGGAGCAATTTTATATTTAATCTATATGTACCAGACATTAAAGTTATACTTACCCTTTGCCAAATACCATAGCTGTAAACTGTTTATAAAAAGTGGGCGTAATCTACTCTTCTTCCAGTTACTCTGCTTTGAAAAATATGCATCCAAGTATTTTTAAGATCACATTTTATTCAATATGCAAGCCAGTCGGTATAAGTGAAGTGTATACAGATTATATCTGAAATCAGATGCCACAACAGAGGTATGCAATATTTTGTTTACTTTCTGGATCATTTTATGGTTCACATGAGAGCCAGACAACTTCATCTAGATGGGTATGAAAACACTGGAGAAGTTCCAGATCAACAGGGAAAGACCTAGTAAGCTTATGAAACATCAAGAGCTGAAGGATGTCAGTATTTACTGTGTTTTGGAGATATTTGTGGCCTTTAGTCTTACCCATTTTTACCTGAAAAAATAGTTTATAGCAAACTAAGTATCATTTAAACAGCAATCTCTAGAGCTACAGAAATAAAGGAAAATATACCTGGCAAAAAATACTGAAAGCAGTTTCTTAAATGAGATGATCAGGAAGTAAATATTTAACATGCATATATATAACCAATACCTTGGAGAAATGATTTTTTAGTTAACATTCTATTCACACTTACCTCAATAATTCTAAATGCTCTCTCCCAAAACAAAAAAGGAGTTTGTATTCTCCTTTCTGCCATAAAAAGCTATCACGGAATTTTTATCAACCTCTTCTCTACCTTTAATCAGAATTGTTCATAAGAATGCATTAATTTAATAGTCTTCTTAGCCACTGCTCCTGCGAGCAAGACCTACAATTCTGAATCAAAGTAAGTTTTTTTTTTTTATTTTAAAGATTGTATTTTTGATATAATATACTTAATTCTAGGTTGATCACTACCAAAATGTTGTTTGTCATAATGAAGCTGCTGAGAAAGCCATGGTGAAAACTGTTTTAATATACCTTTAAAAACACTGGAAAGCCTGAAATTCCTCCTCAAATATTTCCTCTGTTTGCATTTCATTTATCTACTCTGAAGTCCAATAAATGTACTTTCAGTAGTCATAATTTAATCTAATGTAGATCATGTCCTTAAAAATTAAGTCTTTTAAATTTCATACATTTTTCAAGCTCTGATGCCTTCATTCAGCAAATGACACACTTTGGATACCAGTCTTTCTAGATTAGAAATAATAGGATGCTCACCTATAAATCATAGGAAGTAATGTGGAAACGAGCCTGTGTGATCAAATTTTAAGGTAAAAGAGATGTGAAACTTTGTTACAAAATAATTAAAACCGCTGAATTCAGATTCTGTATTTAAAGCTTAATCTGGATTTAAAATTAAAGCAAATCAACAAAAAGAAGATAAAATTGAATTTAAAAAGCACCAAAAAATCCCCACACCAAACCACAAACAGGTCCCTAAAACTAAACAACAAGAACCCCATAAAACCTTCAGGGGAGCTTATCAATCACAGTGCCTCCAGCTAAACAAAGCTCTCATTTTATCTCCAGCAACAAAGGCAGGAACTACTCCCAGTAATTTACATGCTTGCAGTTTACAGTTGTAAAATGTTCATTCCTATGTTCTTTTAAACATTGGCTCTTTGAAAAGAGATCATTTTCCTCTTTTAGATCAAAAGGGCAGGAAACTGTGTATTGAATTTCAAAAAATCTTTCTGCTGGAGTTTAAGTAATGACTAAATGAGAAGCCATGAAGTAATGGCTTTATTCAGTTTCTGTTACTGACATCAGCCTGTTTACACACTGAACTGAATTATCTCTTGTACAGTATATTTGTGTGACCCCAGCCAAACAGCCATAGCTGAGACTTGTTTCACTACAGAGTCAGATATTAGCTAAAGTGCCTGGAAATGGTCTTTGCCAACTGTTCTTGATCTGGTGTAACAGATACAGGAAAAAATCACTGCACAGTTTAGCTAGAAATTCACATGCCACTGGGGCAAGCACAAGAAACACTGACAACTGAGGCATTCCTCTTAGTCAGTCGTGAAACAACAGGGCAATTGAGAGCAAAGATCATGGTATGATGATCTCACTGTGACCATAATTTAGATTTTTGTTTTGTGTACGCCTGAAAGAGAACACTTATGGCTGAGAAAAAACTTTGTGAGAGAGGAGAAATTATTTTCGAATAAAATAGCTCACGCAAGTTCTGTCTTCTTTTTTTTTTTTTTTCTTAAAACTGAAGTCAGCCCCAAAACCACAAAGTTAAACATCTAATGTAGTCTAAGTGACATGAGCATTAAGTAATGACTACAGGAACACAGAAATGCCATTGTGTCAGTAAACCAGAAACTTATCTACATTTTAATTAAGGTAGGGAATTTGGTATGCACCTTTTCAATTATTTAATAAGCATATTTTTATATTAAAAATTCTATACTATAGAAATGCCTTCCTCTCAGGAAAGAAGTGCACCACAAAATAAGCTAGCAGAAGCCCCTTTTCTGCAATTATATGCATATTTGGGGGAACAACAAAAAAGCAAAGCCCACTGAATTGCAATATAATACCTGGTTTGCAGCAGTGCTGCTGCTTCCTTTGGATCTTGCTTCTTCTTTCTCACTGTCAGTCATAAATTGTTGATTTTTTTTAACTGTGGAGTTGTATAACATTCTTATGTAAATGTTTCCTTATCCTCCAAAGCAGCAGACCTCTGCTGAGAAGACAAGCAATACTGCAGAGCTCTGCAACAAGATTTAAGGGCTTGAGGTGTGACCTTTGGGTGAGTACACTTTAACCAGGAAATTTGATTATCATGCATAACACCATTAGGGACTGCTTCTCCTTTGCTTGATTTAAAAAGGCATGGAGAAACTCCTCCATAAAGCTCAAGTTATTAGTGCCTATCTTGGAAAATTCTGCTCTGAGTTCCTGAAGTTATATAATGTTAGGTTTGTCAGCCTTCACACACAGCCACAGTGAGAAATATGGTTCAGGGCTCCAACAACCTGTTCAGCAGTACCACCCATATGACTGACTATGTTGAGTTCATCAAGCAATTTTTTTATGCAAGGCATCATCCTCAACTGCTGAAGTACAGGCTAACTGCATGTATGCTGTAATTGAAGTTGTAATAATTCTTGAGGTTTAAAAGCCACATTTCAGGCAATGCTCAGAAGTTTATTGCTTTTACAATGAAGAGAAGAAAGGATGTGAAAGTAGTAGAAAGGATGTGAAAGTAGAAGAAAGTAGTTCTCAGTCTTGCCCTGCTCATTATCTGATATTTTTGATTCATCCTTTAGAAGTTGAATAGCTTGAGACAAAGCTAAATAATTCTTGGCATCTGATTTAGGTTCAGCCTTCCTCTAGTCCTTATTAGTGCTACAGTTCCTTGCTTGAAAGGGTACAAGCAGCTTAGATTTTCCCTTAATTCATTCCAAAGCATGCTAACCTTAGAGACATTCATTTGAAGTGACTTGGGAAAAAAGTACTTTTTTCCTTTTGTTCAACAAAGTAAAGCTATGATGTTTACCCTCATGCAGTCTGTACTCTTAACTGATTTTAGAAAAAGAGAAAATTACATCAAATTCGTCTGGAGGCTTCAGCCAAATCAAATAATTCCCATCTCATAAAATATGCTTTTAGGGTCTGATTTTCAGTTTACCATTAGAAAATTTTAAATTGTCCATTAAAATCACTACTGAGGGAAAAGAAAAAGTCAAATGAATTATTTTGTAGAACTTATTGCTGGAGTTATAATTATGTCCTCAGAACATAATTATTTAGAACTTTTGCTTTAGTGGATCTTCTGAACAGGCAGAATTATTAAGATTCTGAATTAATTAGCATCAAGCTTTTAACAGATTTAATATATAACTTTGGAGAACAGAGGGGGTCAAGGTAAGGCCAGGACTTGGTAGCTTAACATGCTCCTTTCTTTTAGGCATCTGGGGTGTCAGTAGTTTTAACAAGTAGCTTTTTAAAGCAAAACACAAAAGCTCCCATGTACAAGCCCTAGAATTATTAACATGTATTTGATGAGTAGACGGTTTCAGAAGATTTTCAAACCAGTAATAATGTGAACATCATGCCAAACTATAAAAGTAAGCAGGTTTGATCATAAGAAAATGACACAAAGTTCAAACAGTCCAGCCAATGAGAATATTGCCAATAGAGTTGCAGGATCACAAAAAGCAGACATCTGAATATGAAGCTTTCAGTTAATTTTCCAATATCTCTTCCTAAGTTTCTCAACAGAACTGAGCAATTACAATAAATTAATAGAGGTGTGAATGAGGTCCCAGACTTAGGAGAAATAAGAGGGAGATTGTAACTGATGAATACTATAGAAAAACAGAAAACTAAATTAAATTGTGCACATTAGAAACAAAATATATTTGTCATTGTCTGAAATACAATAAGCATTATTGATAAAATAGCATGGCCTGGGAAAAACTCTTATGAAAGCTCCAAAATTAGGATTTTACAATTCATACACCAGCTTCAGTACCTCATTCAATGTTTTTACTAGTTAATGTTATCTAAGGTCTTATTTTGTTTTACCACTTCAAAGTACATGGCATTTCTATTGATTTGAGAAGTGGCACTAAACAAATTACTCTCACAAGCTGATCTTCCATGAGTTGATGCAAATCAGTAATTCCTGTGGTTTATTTCACTTCTTTTGTAAACTTTTAATAACAGAATAGGATATTCCCTGGAAGAGTTCTTTCACTGCCTTCTAAGGGAGCCAAAACACCTGTGTCAAAATAATTTCTGTAAATTAAAGTAGAAAGCTGTTGTGTTATGTTCATAAGGTCTTACACACTTTTTTAGAACTGTAATGGGAAGATACTCCTCCATTCCCTTTTCATTATTCCCCTACAATAAAGCTAGGGGATCATCATTCTTGCTACAACCTTTCTATCTATATTCTTTAATGAGTATTTGACTATCCTATTTGACTATTTGACAAAGCTGACTAGCATTTTTCTGGAAATTTACAAAGAAGCACTGAAATGTGATTCAGCCACAGGATCTTCATTAATATATTTTGGTTTTCAAAAGTTGGGAAACTTCCTTCCAGATTGCTGCATAGGAAAAGTCAAGGTAGATATGGTATGTTAGCCCAAGGATGTTTAGCTCTTGTGTTGTATAGGGGCTGCAACAGAAAAATGTAAGTACAGTTAAACCAACAGTGATACTTTTTTTTTTTCAAATATTCAACTATCTCCTTCTGATTGGAAGGAAATTGAGAGTGGTTTACACGCTATTTAATTATTTCTTCTTTTTCTCAAGGATAACATTCCGAGCCCAAAGTTGTGTTAAAAAAAAAAAAAATCACGTCAGAACAAGATATGACTGAAGAATCAAGTCCAAGTAAGGAAACATGACCTTATTTAATGATATTTGTGGTATTCTACATATCTCTATCATTTGTTAAAATAATTTAATAAGAAATAAATTTTCCTCCTTATACTTCATGCTTATATTGAAATAAGTTATGCTAGGCAAAAGATATTGTTTTACAAAAGATTTGGTGCCAGAAAATTATAAAGATTATATGCAAAGCTTATTCTGACTACTTTAGAAATGAAACTTAATATTCTCTTTCCTTCACTCCTTCCTTTCATCCAAAATCTTCCCAAAAGATTTTTCTTTACTAAGTTAATCTAGAAACATGAAGTGCCATTTAAAAAGACCCTGAAATGTATTTCTGAAATTGAAGAACTCCTTCATAGTTCAGAAATTTGTCACTGGAAGATTAGTTCAAAATAATCATATTATACTTTAACCGTTGACCTTTCTTTGGTGATGGAATGATTTCTCTTTACGGCTTATCTACNACAAATGAGACTTGTACTGACCCCAGTGCATCATGTCTGCCTTATTCTGTGAGTTAATAGTATTCTGAGGACTCCTTTTGTTCTCAGCTCCACTGTTTATTCGTTTTACCCAGGGGTCAGTGTTTGCCCAAACCATCAGTAACTGCTCAAAATCGCTAATTTTTTTTTTTTTTTAACCAGTTGCTGATTCTGAGACAAAAGGCCTTATATGGAAATACCTAGCAGTGAAGACCTATAAAAAATTGTTTCCAAGCATATGTTAGAGGACTAACATAAGATTCAACGGAATTATTTCCTAGGATTTATAATAGAATTAGACTCTGTTCAAAAAAGCAAAGGTATTTTATATAGAAATAGATTAATAATACAAACCAGGGCTGACTGATATAGTTACAGGTACAGTGATATCATTCTATGAGTTCTCTAATTTTTCCAAAAGACAATGTTCAAACAATTTTCTTTAATATTGCAGATAAAAGAATGAGTAAAAATAACAGTGTTTTGTAGTATTTTGAACAATTCTGAAGTGATGAATTTGTCTTTAAAAACTAAAATCAAAGGAACATGATTGAAGGGTCTCATTTTTCCTATTGAAACCCCACAATTGAATATTTTTTCAGTTTTGTCAGTTAGACAGGTTGTCTGATTTAAAATAGTGAAGGAAAATATGTTTGCAAGAATAAGCTTAGTAAGAAGGTTATATAAACCATGTTATAAGTTAAGGCTTTTCACGTAAATCAAAGGGAAGAGATTTTAAAACCATTCCTTCAATGCAAAAATAATGCCATTACACTGGATCACATGAGGCCAAATGTATTACTTACAGCTCACTGAAAGGTCAGAGTAAATACCAATGGCACAGAACTTCCCAATCCTAAACTGTCTGGAAAGTTGCCTGAGTAAGGACTTGAGTTTTAGTTTTAAGCTAAAGGCATACTTCAGAGATGGATTCAGAAAAAATTTCCATGTCTATCAAGTGAAACTGAGATGAAAAATAGGTCCAAGAGCTCACATTCTGATGGGTCTGAGGAGAAGGGTGTTTTCCCTTCATGTTTTTTTGAGACCACCTCAGTAAAATGCCTCTGCCAA
>VZTT01064943.1:6911-27074 GCA_013400855.1 Buphagus erythrorhynchus | reverse complement strand
CATGTTTAAACTGCAGGAAGCCTGACAGAACTTCCATGTGCTTCCTGCAAATGGAGATATACTCAGGATCCCAGTGGACTAATTCTTATTTAAAGAATAAGAATTATTCATTCACTGCTCAGAAAACAGTGACAGAAAAATTCAAAGGCTGAGGAAGAACTCAAATTCACTCATTTCATTGTAACAACTCCAGTGTCCTTTCCACAGCTCAAACTGTTCATCCAATTAAATCCAGTTACTGAAACCAAGGTATCATTAACACCCTCACATTTCTTTGTAGCCTCATACTTGAGAGCNAAGGATGGAGTCTTCCACCCTCTCTCTGTCCTGAGAATAATCTCTACAGATTAAAAGAAAAAATTCCACATTTGAAATCACAGCTATCATTAAGTCAAATATTTAGAATTTCTACCCCTTGCTGGTCAAACTTTGCTTGCCACAAGGTATTTTTAGCAGACATTACTACTATCAAAACCTAACTTAATCCCACCAGGCCATTGTGGATGCAAAGTCGGGTAACAGAGAGGGTTTAAAGCTAAATTGTTCATATTTTACTCAAGTACAGTAACTTTCTAAGGAGGTTTAGCAAATCCCTTTTCTCCCATGAACAGGCTGTCTGATGTTTGTTCCCTCAACCTCTTTCCTGCCAATACCCATCACTCCAACATGGATGAAAAGCAAAACATTTACAGAAACAGAGCCCAGACTTTCCAGCCTTAACAAGGAGCTCCCAGCATGGCCAGCACAGTCCCAGAGCAGGTCATCTGATTAAATGAAGCTGTGCTAATCTAGCAGATACCACAAATCCTATTAGCAACATGCACAGCAGCTTGGACATTTTCACAATGACAAAGGAATTATCCTCAACTCACTGTTAGTTACAGTCAGCTGACGTCACACTGCCTTTGAAAAGCTGAGGGTTCTTTTTGTTTTCAGGAGCAGAGATGCATTTCTTTTTTCTCTTTTATTTAGTGGGAAATGCAGTGAGATCAGAATTGCTTGTGGAACGAATTTGAAGCGTTCTCTCTCTCATTTATATAAATTAAAATTGAAGAAAAAATTCAGGGTCCCCTTGGATCCAGAGGGAGATAAAGGCAGAGGAATAAAGGCTGCTGCCTGCCTCTTGAAAAAGAGGTAAAGATCTAGTAATTGAAAGTATCAGATTTAACTCAGCAAATACTTGGCCAATTAGCAATGTTCCTCACAGACATTCAAGTTAAAGTCTGGAAGGTAATTAAGATTTTACTGCTTCAAGAACAATAGTAATAATTACAATTACACAGAATATAAACTCTGAAACTTTCAGGTTCTGTTTAAATAATACTGACACATTGAAAAGAACATTCTGACAAGAGCCACTTTGCTCAAAAGAAATTTGGCCTTCTTTTGTCAAACATGGTGGAGAAGTAATTTTTCATTCATGAGAGAATGACTATTCTCATCATTTTATTTATTACAGTTCCCTGCCCCACTGAGATGAAACAGTTTCATCTGTGGTCTCCCTCTGCTTTGCCAGTTCCCTCTCTGACAGAAGGCAGGCACTAACATCTATTATTTAGCAGGTTTCCTGGCCATTTTAAAATCCTTCCTGTTGACACAAGAATACACATGCTAAAGGAGAAAACAGGTACTTTAGGCTTGCACAGACTAACAGCCAAAAATCTGAATTAACCACTTCTAAAAATAGGATGTTTCTCAAGGAGTAGAAAAAAAAAAATCATCTTTTTTCTTTACTTACATTTTCTCTCACTACAGTAGAAAGCCAATTTCTGCTGTCAAACATGTAAATTCTGGAAAAAAAAGACACCAAAACCACAATTAATGTAATTATCACAAAAAAAGCACCAATTTCTCAACAAATCTAACAGAAATTAAACTACTGAAGTGCAGACTATTTCTGTTAGCTAACTTGACCAGCTGGCCTGCCTTCATGAAGGAAATGGGCACAGTTTATTAACTGTAACACAACCAAAAGACGGGCTCGTGTCAAGCAGCTCATTTTGACCTTCTTTTCCCAAAAAACTCTTGGAATCCTCAGATCATTCTCCTGCCCTAGTGATAGAGAAGTCCATGCTATTAGAGAATTGAGGATTAGAAGAAAATACAGTCTCACTCATACAATTTTCACTGTACTACAAAGTGTTCCCCCCATCCCAATCAGCATTTTCAACACACTGGAATTATTTCTGCTCAATCCTGTTCCTGAGCTACATTTGCCTTCTAAGCACAGTTAAATATCATGACATCTATTTTATCAGAAGAAGTTACATAAACCTCCTACTAACGAGCTCAAGTGAGAGCACACTGCTCTTCTAGAAGAGTTACAACTTGAAATTACAAATGATATCAGAAAGTACAAAAAGAATTGACACATTCAATAACTCACACACCCGCAGTCTGGATTGCACTGGTTTAACAAACTGCCTTTGCAGCAAGGGGAAAAATGTAAGAAATTTTGGATCAGTTTTTTCCCCAGGCAGCACAAAGCAGTATTTTAGTTCACCCCAAGATGTGAAACACTGACAACCACTTCTACATCCCAAACATCTGGATGTGGCTCTGTCACACACCAAGACAAGGGCTGGGGGTGATGCCAGGAGACCCCTCAGTGTTCAAAGTCACTGCATCAGGACAGGGGAGATTATTCTGAGCACAAAGCAAGAAGGTACTGAAGCAAAATGACCTTAAATCAGAAAGCCAGCCTAAAACTCCACACACTTTCAACTGAAATCTCACATAAAATGCATGTTTCTGATTTTCCAGTTCACTACTAGCTGGAGAATTTACAAACCACTTCAGTGTCTGGTATGGAGGTTAAGCTACTTAGGATATGGATCATCCTCACCCAAGCTCATTTATAGATAAACATTTTAATACTGTGATTATGAAACTATCACGGTGTAAGCAGTTTTGTTTGTTACTGCCAGAACAACACATTTTGGGACATAAACAGTAACTCACACTTAGAGGCCGAACTCCACCCCCCAGACACAAAAGCATGACATGACCATTTTAAGTTCTGCAAACAGAGCAACTCCAGTCAACTTTCAGAAGTCTTGACAGGAAAAAAACTTCCCCCCCTACAGAGATAATGAAATCTAATGAAATTCTGGAAGAATTACCTGAAATGTAAACAAGTAAATTTATGCTGGCACACTAACAGCACACAGAATACACAATAGCAAAGGCCAAAACACACACCATTATTGTCCTGTGCTGCACCCTCATTAATGCAGGAGAGGTGTTGCAGATTTCATATGCCTTCTGCAAAAAAGAAAAACAAAAACAAAACAAAAAAAAGCCACTTTAACCAGCCTGAAAGAAGAGGAGGGAAGCATAACAGCAAACTTTTCCACAAAAGTTGAGTTTATTTTTCAAAGGGTTAAGTTTCTACTTGAGGATGCTGAAAGCATCACAGAACGCAGTCCTGGCAACGGAGATATTTTCAATTCTACCTTAAAGATGGAGCTCATTTAAGGACAAAAGCAGACAAGTTACTCATGAAAAAAAGATCTGCATTGCCACAAGCTTCCATTTTTAGCTAAAATGTAGCCTGGTAAAAGCAACATGAAAATTAGAGGGCAGTTCATTCCCTGCACCGCAGCACTGGCTCAGCAAAGAGTTCTTGTGAGGAGCTCCACACGCTGCCCTGACAGCCCTGCTGAGCCCAGAGCTGCAGGTCCTTGACACCAAAAACTGGGGTTTCAAAAACAGCAGAGAACAAAAAGTTCCACAGAACACTCAAAGCATGGTTCAAGTGGTTAAACCATCACACCAAAGCACCTGGAGGTGAGCCAGCCCCACACAGGGTTGGTGTTCCCAGTGTCCCCACATGCCCACAGCCTCCTGCTCCAAGTGAACAGCACAGCCATTTGGGCTAAAAAAGAGTAAAGTAACTCCAAATGTCAAAAGTGTCATCATTTCTGGGTAAAGCTTTCCATTACTAACTGCTGCCAGCTCAATATCCTTTTTTCTTTATAGATCCTCAAGCAGTTACTCTGAGCTGACAACCCAGCCTAAAAATTTATCTCAACTCCAGCATATTCCAGGTACAAGTCTACATCTGAAGAAGATTTCTGCAGAAGACACCACAACTTTTTCATGAGGCTGGGGAAAGCAGGGAAGAAAAGTAAGAAAAAGGACTTGGAAGAGTATGGAAAGCATTTTGAAATATTTTAACATCATAGGAAATCTGAAGAACCCTCCAAAATGAAGCAGCTTCCTAAGCAGATTAAACACTCACTGTACTCTCTTCCAAAGCCATTAACCACATAAATACATTTTTCTCTTGACCTATGGATTCAATGAGAGACTTAAAACCCAAATATTCTGGATGTTAATTCCAACCTTCTCAAGACTGCTTTACACACACATTGACTAGATGCCAAGGCTGAATTGCTGCAAAGGCATTCTAGTATTTAAAACACACCAGCAATTCATGCACAATGATGTGGGGCCAGGCAGAGGATCTGGCTCAAACCCTGGGATGAGATTTGCCCAGACTCCCAGCAGTTGTCCCTGCTGTAAGAACATGGAGAAGCTGGGAGATGTGTTCAGTGGGGGATGTAATCAATGTATACACAGATATTTGAGTGGCTTTATCAACACAGTTTAACATGGATCTCAACCAACACTAGAAAAAAATTATTTTCATGACTATTACACCACGTGAATCTTAAAAATGTCTTGCATAACCCATCCTCCTGCAAGAGTGGCACATAGGGTTGTTTCATTCAAGGCATTCAAACTAAAAATAACTTCACTGGAGGGGAAGAAAAAAACCAAAAAAAAACCCTCAAACCATCCAAAAACCTACTTGCAAACCTCAGTATTACTATTAAGATAAACCAGCAATTTTAAGTTAAGTTATTCTGCTGCTCTGCACCCCTGTGAAGAGCACCCCTGAGCCAGCAGGGATGGCTGGATGGAGCCAGGCAGTTCCTAATTTAGCCTGCAGAAGCTCTTGTTCAGGTACCAAGCATCATCAGCACTGTAATATATCACCTACGAGGCAGAGATAATGGCTGTGAAACCAGCAATTGCAAGTTAGTTTATTAAAATCATTTCTTACAGCCTACAAAGCTGATTATTATCACAGAACAGTAGCTAGATGCCCAAGAGATTACACCACCTTGCCAAATTACTGCCAGCATCATGAAATTCAAATATGCCACCAGGCAACAGTAATTAAGTCTCAAATTCAAACTTTTAAGATTGTTCTGTATACAAAAAACTCTCAAACAAACCCCATCCTCAGTTTAATGACTTGGTCCTAACTATCAACTTGAAGTGCTCTAGCAGAGAGCTGGAAGCTCAAAGGATGTTTCAGGATCTGCATGTGCCCCTCTAAGAGTTAATTCCAGCTCAGACTTTCCTTGGGGAGTGCAGAGGTGGAATCCAGAAAGCCAAGTCTTTGCTGCCCCCTCCTCCAAGGGTAGCTTTGAATTACAACCTAGAGAAGTATAAAATAATAATTACAAATTCACAAATCTAAATACGCTGGAGCAAAAGGATACAACTCCTCCTTTATTCCAAGTCTCCTTTCTGGGAACCATCTCCCATGTCTGTAATTTCCAAGCACACAAACTTTGAAAAGCAAGCAGTACCTTCCTAACAGGTTTGCCAAAGAGCTCACCCTGGTAGGGACAACAGGAGATTGTACAACTCCTTCAAAAACTTCCTGAAAGCACTTGTGTCGTGCAAGGCCAGCACAGCTGAATGTTTCTGTGGGAGGTATTGGCTGCTTCTTGTGCTGAAGAATTGCCAAGTTCCCAGCTGAAGCTGAGCTGTGCTCAGTAGACATTTTTCCATATATTAGTGGGAAGTACACACAAAACAAGCAACAGGTCGATCAGTGTTAATGCTCATCTTGCAGCAGCCACATTGGCTGGCTGGAGAGCTCACAAATTTCCATTTTCAATATAGTGTGTGAGTAAAATGATAATTACACAAGCTAAAAATAGCTGCAACTCAACAACCTGATTTCATCAGTGCTTCACTGTTAGCCATAGCTCAATAAGGAATGACAGGTTCCATTTCTAGAGTCACTGATGTTTAGTTTTAGAGCTTTTGTGTTTTGTTTCAAGTAGAAGAACTCTAGAAATGCTTTCCTCCTGAAGAAACTTGTGCACTTTTTCTACTCAGCTTGATGGATGTACAAGACCACCTTAGGAATAAAAAAATTCTCCTCGCTGCAAAGAACACAGGAAAATTGTTGGCTAAAGAATAAAGGTCAGTTCTAGGGTCTTTGCAAAGTTCTGGCCACCTTCCTTCATCCTGTAACCTCATTCACACAAAACAGCACATGCAACAGGAAAAACCAGGCAGAACAGCTCTACATGGAACAGCCTCCAATCAGCCAACGTGGCCTTCCACCAAACTGCAATTCACAAGTGCCTCACTGCTTCAATTTGGCACTTCAGAATCCAAACCCCCACAAAAATAACAAAACACCCAGAACAAACCCATCCACCATAAATAGCTGCTACTATTCGGAAGAAAAATAAACAACAAGAAAAAATAAAATTAAGCTTTTATTTCAGAAAATTAAGGGAAGAAACAAAATATTAACAAATCTGGAAACCCTGAAAGACCTTGCAAAACCCAAATTTGACAAGGCACTTTTACATTCAAGGCACTTTTACATTCCAAATTGGAACCACTGTCTCAGAGGAACAGTGCATTTTTGTCCCCTCCAAAATATGAATAATTCACCATAAAAGTTTAACTTCAATGTTCAAATTCCTCAGTGTGCCAGAGGTTGTTACCACACAGTAACACAACACAACACCTACTGAAAGTCACCAAAATTCTAATCATGCATAATCCATCACTCCTGCTTGCATGCCTCGATTTTCCAAGGAGTCATCCCTCCCTCTGTTTAACAAGTACTTGAAAATCAACCTTTTGGATAGTTTACCACTTTCTCAAAATAGCAGCCTAACAAGCAGACAACAATGCTAAGATCATGGCAGGACACATGACTGCAATAAACAGCTCTGATGGAAGTGGTCCATGTCTCCTCCTGCCACCACCACTGCACAAACTCCAGCTGTCTTCATGGCAGACACAATCCCATGTTGCCAAAATACTCACATTTCCTGATGCTAATCCCATGACCTACATTTAAAAAAAGAATCATACTGATGTAATATTTAAGCATAAAAATCTGGACTGTAACAGGTCATTTCATTAATCCTTTCTAAATGCATCTGGAAGCCAGCACCATTATTAAAAAAAAAAAACAAAACACCAAGAAAAACAATACTCTAGGTACAGCAGAGAATTTCTGTAAAAAACTAAAAGAACTGATATTACAAATTTAACATATGCCTAAAGCCAAATGCTTAAAATAACACTTTTTAAAAAGAAGGGTCTTAAGAGATCTTTGAAGTAGTTCATGACTATTAATGGTACTTTACTGAGCCAAGCCCAAATATCTCCTAACTACATCTCCTCTTTTCTGTCTTCCTCTCAAAGAAATTCCCATTTAAGAGCATTTTTACACTTCCTGATAAGAAGTAGGCATGGAAAGTTAACTTATTTTAAGAACAAAAATTACTGGCATTTAGCTTAAGTTTTCAACAAAATTTTCTTTATTAAATCACAATAAGCCAATATTCTAGGTTTTATTCAAATTTATCTCTATGCAGTTAGTACTTCTGAAGAGCAACATATTTATAGATAACCTCATCAATTTTATCCAACTAGTCAGTGATGTTTTTGACTGCCTTCTTTCCTGATCTTACCATTTTAAAAGAATGGAAAAAACCCCAAAACCAGAGTAAGCAAAAACTTAGAATCTGCTTATGCATGAATTTCTAGCTACATTTATCAAAACAAGTCACTGAAAATTGCCACTTTCTAAAGTATCCCTTATCCAAACCCAAGCAATTTTGCTGTCATGTACTCCCAACCATCTCCCTTCAGACTGACAAACAAAACACAGGCAGCACTGAAGGAGAATTTATTACTATTAATTAACCAACAGAGAAATGACTAAGCATTTATTACTAGATGCTTCTACCTGCAGAGCCTTGAAGTAACTGAACAGTTGTTTCTTACTTCAGCTGTCACTTCTCATTGCTTCCTTCAACTCTTTTATCATGATCCTCCACTTTTTACTGATATTTACACTTCATTTGCAAAGCCACCAGAATCTGTGTTTACCTAAGCAGGGCAGAGCACACACACCACAGGAATATTGCAGTCTTGCTTTAATAATTAATAATTAAAGTAAGACTGCAATATTCCTGTGATATTACCAAGTAATGGTATGGTATCAGGATATTATCTTTTGATAAAATGTGTGATCTCTCATGTCTATCAGCTGAATCTATAGGTTTGGGCTAGTTCACAATCCAAGCTAAACAGAGAACATTTTCTCAGCCAGAAATGGAAGCACACAGCTGTAGGAGAAGTTCACAGTGTCCTAGTGTGACAGAACCATTACACAGCAAATGAGAACACTTTACACGCCTAAATTCATATACTTGTTTCTTTTTAATGGAAGTCAATTAAAACCATGTTTATTCAGGTATCAAAACGAGTTTTTAATCCACGCTTTAAGAACATGCTTATAGTAAATTGCAATCCTATTAAGAAACATAATTCTTGAGAATTCCCATTAAGTATCCAAATATTGTCTTTTAAAAGTCACTTCTGGGTAAGCCAATTTTCAAGTAGTCTTCAGTTCATTTTCTGTGATTTAAAAATGCTCAGAAGCCCTCACAAAGATTGATGGATTTCTCTCTCAGGATGATGTTCTGCTCAAGCTCTCCCCAAATATTTCCCAGTAGGTGCTGAGGAGAGCCCAGCATGTGACTGGATCACACTGCACTGAATTCCCAGGCAAATAAATGAATGGGGAGATGCAAAACCCGGCAGAGGCACCTCCTGTTCCCAAAATCCTGAAGATTACAATGAAATCCATCAAGTGGATCAGCTGCCCTGTCAGGGATTAAAGTGTAAGAGAACAAGTAGGTTCCAAAAGCCTGGATGGGATTTCTCTCAGCTCTGCTTGCCGAAACATCTGTCTTGGAATGATCTTCACCTTGTTAAAAATCATGTGCTGGTTCAGATATTACCATCAGTGACATCAGCAGGTACATTAAGATCTTCACTACAATATTTATTACATTAGAGGAGGAAATGGGCTATGTGATCACTTATTTACAACACAAAAAACAACCCAGAAACAAAAATAGCAGAATAGACATGAAAAATACTAACACAAAAAATAAATCAGTAAGACTCTGTGCCTGCATAAGCACAGAAAATCAGCAGAAATCCCCATTATTGTATTTTGTATTTCCATAAATTTTAGCTCTGCTATTTTATCAACAGGAGCTGAATCATCCATTTCATTCTACATATGCCAGCTAATAAAGAGTCAACTGAGTCAAAGGAGAATCAACTGCTTCCTGTCGACACCCTTTTAAAAAATACAACCAACTTCCAGAAAGCTACACTTAGCAACCCTACTTTTTACATCCTTAAAAGTAAAACCATTAAAAACAAGGAGCAAGAGCCAATCAAATTGGGACATCTCTAGTCTTCATCTAAGGGAGACATTTACAGATCTAAAGTGATCTTTTATGGCCAGCTTTGCTTCTGAAAAGCATTTCCCTGATCTGAGCAGCAGGCACAGGCTGAGAAGCTCACATGCTGCCATGTCTCACTGCACCAAGGCCCTCAGAACACTAATGAGAAACACTAATGAGAAACACATTGTGTTTCCAGTCCATATTCTATCAAATCTCAATTGTGCTTCTCCATACGGATCAAGAGTTCCACCCAAAACGCTTTTTGCTGTCAGGATCAAATCCTGAGAGAGCACTTCAGAAACCAGGAATTCTTCTTCCTGCTCTGCCTTAGAACGACTCAGAGAAAGCAAGCAAGCTTTTACTGTATTAAGCTTTTATAAAGTAAAAATAATAAAAAGAAAAATCCAACAGAAGCAACAAAAGTAACCCCCTCTTCAAGGCAGGCTGGACGTGAGTTGATAACTACCTTCTCACCACAGCTGCTGTCACATCTGCCCCAACAAAAATAGGGGAGTTGAGGCATTGGAACAAACCATCTGCTCCTTTGTGCCTCTGCTACACAGACTGTACAAAGCCTCAGAGATCAGCTAAAAGCAAAATATTCATTCCTTACAACCATGTAAAAGATCTTTATCCAAGCCCCAGCTAAAAAGGAGAATATATTTAATTCACTGAAATAAGAATTTAGTGTTCAAACAGCACAGTGATCTTCAGTAAGAGATTAACAGAGCATTGTTAGAGTAAGTTTAGCTATGCCATGAAAAACAGCTGCTTTCCAGCACCACTCTGAAGAATCATTTCAGTGAGCCTTAAAAATCAACAAAATATATTATATGCATATAACAGATACAAGATACTCAGCAGAGCTTAAAATAAGGCATTTCTCTAATCTTTTCACCCAAAATAGACTAATACTCCATTCTCTAGCCCCAAAATCAACATGCCCCATCTTTAATCAATGTGCAAGCAGCTCCATTAGTTTTGATTGCAATGATTTATGCCCTGAGTAGCTCATTGATTTCTCTCAATTGCTGTGTTTTGATATGTACTGTTTGTACAAAATAAGGTACAGAAGAACAAGAAAAGCAAGGCTGAGCCTGAAAAATCGAGTAACACAGGAGACCTTGAATCCATTAGACTGAGAAGTGGTGTTTGGGAACACACAAGGCAACAATGCTCAGTGCTGATCGGAGAGCACAGCCCTGGGCCAGTATCACAGCACAAAGCACAAAGGTACAGCAGGAAATACCCAAGCTTTCACCCTTGGACATTCCTCTTCCCAAAGAATCTGCATTAACTCTCTGAAAATTTCTGGCACTAAATTATCAGTTGCATTTCTGGAGATGGTATCTATACTTGTTAGATGATCAAAATATAGAGGAAAACATGATAAACAGAAAAAAAAAAATAAAGTAACACCAGGGAATTAAGTGAGAAAGACAAAATTGAAAACATCAGAAGACAATCCCACCTACTTTATGGAAAAAAAATACCTGCAAAGTGGTGCCAAACCAGCAGCCAGGTAGGTTGGTCGAGCCCTGGAGCTCCTGAGGTTCTGCCCTGACCCTGAAGCCTCAGCACAGCCCCTCTGGATGAGCAGGGGGCTTGTTTGGAGCTGCTGAGTGCTCCCACCCACTGCTGCCCAAAGCTTCCAGCCCCAGAGCAAGTTCTGCACAGGCTCCCCCACCCCAGAGCAGCAGCAAGCAACTCCAGGATAAACCACAGCACTTCCTGAAATGCTGAACTTCAGAACTTCCTGAAACGCTGACACTTCATCTGCTGTACATGCTCAGAAGAAAGGAAGAATTTAAGTCAAATCAACCAATTTGACCTCACTGTCCAAAGTGTCTGGATTTGAGTTTGCACACACAGAAACCCACTTCCCCAACACCTCAGGCACCTAGTGAAGACCCCACGACTTTGTCAAGATTAAAATTTGTTAAATGGTTCCTGCTCAGTCCTATTTTCTGTGAGTACTACACAGCATTTCCAGCAAGGAACTTGCACAGTGAGTTTTCAGGCACTGGCCAGATAATATCTGACAGCTGCAGTGAAATGCAGGACTTGGTAACCTGCAGCACAATTAAACTGCCATGAGCATCAAGCAGCCCGTTCCTGATCTTTGTACAGACACCACCTTTGTTACACAGACAGCAGCCTATCTTCAGAGTCCTGCACTTCACAGAGAACGTGCAACAGGAATATCAAACATATGTTCCAACAAAGATAGCTCCTTAATTAGTACAGTATCAGCTTATTTCAGGCACCAAAGGTTTCAGCAGACTATCACATCTACTTTGTTTTTCTAGACAAACGGAGAAAATTACCACACCAACCTCCCAACACGTTTGTTAGGCTATCTAAAAGACAACAAAACTCCCCAGAGTTCTGGGAACCAAAATGATAAAATGCAAGAGGACAATAAACAGATTTCTTCTCAGCATCTTGAGGCAGGCCTAGGCCTGCTCTGTTTAGCTCTGTTACATCATTTACTGGAAACAAAATGTAGCAAGTTTTGTATTATACAGTTATAACTCTTTCTAAAATATTTTAGATACTGAAACCTAAGTTTACTTTTTTATTTTGAGATTCAAGCATTGTTACATTCAACACATACTTTGAACCACTTTGGTGTTAACCAAGATGTATCAGCTCAAATATAATTTCAATAAAAGTTAAACACTGCAGAACTTCACACAGGATGACTAAACCAGACTTTCTGCACTGGGTTTCCACCACAAAGATCTTACTACAAAATATCAGTATTGCACACATTTCAAACTAAGAAGTAAGTTCAGGGTCTTCTGATCAGTGCTGTCGACAGAGTGAACATTTCTGCCTGGCCTTATAAATTTTACTACTGAAGATAACCAAGCATTGACTTTTAAGATCTCAGCATCAACAAAAAAGTCACACTTATGCCATCTTCTGTATGGTTTTAACCTTGGAGCTTTGACCCACCTCCCATCCCTCATCTGTTTTGGTAAATCCCTTAAATACCTACAGAACTCCAAACAGTTGGACTGAATACAAAGTGTTTTGTGTGATTTAAGAGATTTAATTTCTCCAGTTCCAGAAGAAAGCCACGTTTCCCACAGAAGGGCAGCAACACCCCAAGCTTGCAAGGCACATCTGGACAGGACATGTGATCTCCAACATCTGTAAGCTCAACATCCTGCCCAGTCAGGCCTAGGGAAAGAAATCTGGGAAAATATCCCATGTTAGCACAGATGTGCCAGTCAGCAAGCCCTTAAAGTAAGGAACACCCCATTAATACTGGGCATGTGTATTTCTGTATCCATGGAATTAAACTCCAATTTTGAGGCACACAATTAAAGATTCTTCTGTCAGATCAGTGTTGGAAATTTCAACGTTTCACAAAAATAAAACAAAACCCACTCAGCTTGTCAAATAACTTCATGGTTTTGCAAGTAATTTTAGATAACCTCTATTTATTGACAGATTTTAGTAAATCCTGAAATGGCAGGATAAACACAAAGCACATGTGCCTGAGAAGACTTTTAAGATGGTTCCCTGCATCTAACCCAAGCCAGGTAAAACAGGCAGAAATGCAGTAAGAAAATCGAGATGTACAGAATGAACAGTTCAGCAGAAACTCTTTTTCTTTAAGAAAGAAAATAACTGGCATCAGCTGCTGTAATTAAGGTTACTGTAACAGAAGACAAAACAAGGAACAGAAGACAAGGCATCCCTTTCCTGTCAGTGAAGGCCAACACCCACAGCTGCCTGTCTCAAAGTCATACAGAAAGCCTTGACATTTCTTATTTATTCCCTCATCCCCAACACAGTTTGATTTTGTAAAGAGGATGAGCCAAATCAGCACTGGTATCTGAACTGATAAAATATTCCCTAAACCTACTTTCATACACAGCATGCAGGAGTTTGGAAGGAGCTCTGAGTTTCCAGAGAGAAGTATTTTGGTTTTACTTTTTTTTTTCTTTCCCTTTGCTGGGGGAAAAAAAGAACAAGCTTAAAATAGTGACAAAAATCTATACATAGCTTTGAATATAGGACCACGTTACATAAAGCTACAAAAAATTATCTAATCTATCTAATTACAGATAATTAATATTTTCTTTTTTTGGGGAGTGCTGGCAGGCATTACTGCAGTTTTCAAGAAGACATCAGAAATATTCTCATGTGAAAAAAACATGATAAACATAGCTGGCATGAAATTGTAGGCAAACCTTCTTCAGATCAAGGTAGGAACACACAGAAAAAATATTTAACTACACACAATTCAATTAATCCTTATACATCTAGAATGTATTTCTCTTCTAAACAGAGAACCTTTAGAAATTGCAGTGATTTGACAAGCTGATATTTTACCTCCTCAAATTAATATACTAATTTTTAATGAAGCAGTTTCAGGCAAACTACCTACAGAAATGAATTACATTTCCCATTAAAATGGCAACTAGATTTTTAACCAGCCTCTTTCCCTTCACTGTATTATATGCTACTAATTTTTTTCCTCATCAAGTTCTAAATACAGTCTATGAAAATAACTCCAAGATTTAGCCTATCTTTACCACCTTCAATTACAGAGCCACCTTACAGCTTGTCTCCTTTAAGCTCCCTCAGATCACCTTCCTCAGGTCTTCAGCCTCATTTTCACTTATCCATTATTAGGATTCCAAAACAGACACAGCACAGGAAGATCAAATTTTAACCCTTCAGTCCCATCAAATGCAGAAATAATTGTAGGTCTTCCCTTCATTATAAAAATACCTTGTTTTCAACAATTCTTAATTACCATGGAATATCTGACAAAGGGAATATATTCATTAATCCAAAGCCAGGTCTTCAAAATGTCTGCAACACCTTCCAAAGGATTCCAGTTTTAAACCTGCTGGAGTTACGTTATTGGATTTTAACAAGAATTAAATCCAGCAATATCTCAACATTTGCTTTTGAAGTGCTTTCTCAAGCCCTTATTCCTGTGTCCACCCCATATATCAATAACCAGGTCAATGTGTAACACCTGGACATATCCTTATTTTCTGCCACTTCAGGCCAGCACTGAAAACCCTGGAGAGAATTTAGAAGTTATTATTTCCATGGCTCCTTACAAATTACACTTCCATAACGTCCCCAGAGAAGTATTTTTTTTTTTTTTGGCTAACACATAAAAAAATTCCCATGTAGGCATCTAATTCCAGCACCCCCACTAAAAAGAAGAGTAAGATATACATAGCAAGCGACACCACATCTTGGCTGCTTCCAGATGGCACCCAAGAATATTGTCATTACTCCCTAGCTGGGTTCAAGACAGAAAATTCCTGCATTTCTAAGAATAAACTGGGCAAGGCAAACATCACCCCCTGTAACCAGTACACTCAAACCCCCCAGACAGGCAGAAATATTCCATTACATTTCAACAGACTAACAAATCATAACATATTCTACACCACTCTAATAAATGCAGTGGACGAGTATTAATTAATGCATTCATACATTAATTCATCTGTATTTAATACAAATGAATAATCTTACAAGATATTAATTGCAAAGAACTCATTTTAGAAGGCCTGCTGTTAATAAAAGGGGCCAAGAAGATCTGATTTTTATGTTCACAAAATTATTTTTAAGTGTGTATTTCTATTCCAAGGCTAACCATCTCCTCTCTCTACTCAGAAATCCTCTACTATTTTATTAAAAATGCAATATTCTGCCTGAAAACCTATCTTGGAGTGTCCATATCTTTGTACTAGGAAGCCTTTCACAGTAATTTACGTTGATTATTTTGGCATCTCAAGTAAAGGTACTGCTCATAGCCAGCTCAAAGCTTTTAAAAACCTCTTAATGTTCTGCTCAACTACCAGTTGGCTCAAGTATCTATGGATTCTGCATATATTTCTGTTTGGTGAAAAACAAATCCACACTCACAAAATCCCCAGCACACTGGACACCCTGTGAAGCAATAATAAATTGAGACACTATGTTAAATAGAAACATAGGGGCTTGGGGGTATTTTTGTTTTTTATCATGACCTCGGCTAAAACTAGTTCCAACTTTATCAGTGGGGAGAAAAAAAACATTTTGAATGGAGTATGGATTCTTTCCACTTTCAGTCTGCACTTGAAGCAACCAAGAGACTCCCTTCAAAAAATGCCCACTTTATCTTCAGTCACATGCTTAAGAAACATGTCATTAATGCAAGCAAGCTGCTTTCAAGGTTATTTTTTTTGCCACATAACCAGTAAAATCCTGTAAAAAAAAAAAAGAAAAAAAAAAAAAAAAGACCCCATCTAAAATTGTGCCATGACCACAGGCATTAGAGACTCCAAGGCCAACTCACCTAAGGGTAATTCAACAACTAGAATGCCAAATTTCCTATTTCAACTTGCTCATAACAAAGCAGCAGTGAATGCAATTGCTGAGACAATACGGTGTACCATATGGCTAAAACTGGATATTAAAATTGAGAATATCAATTACCAATCCACTAATGCTGAGAGCCAAAATCCATGGACAGTAAGAATTTAATCCAATTCAGTGCCTAGAACATGAGCTGAGCCCTGCGTGGAGGAGACAAATCTAGCGCTGGTTTCACAGAGCGCAAACAACTCCAATTTTTTATTGCAGTAACTATAAAACCAGCTGAACCCAACACTTGCTTAACATCCCCAACCACAGCTCCAGGCCTGGTAGGAATCTACAAAAACAACAAAAGTTTCAGATGAATTGGCATCTGGTTTCACAGGGATTGAGAAATCATAACTAAGTTACTATTTAAGAAGAAGCAGTTTAGTTGTTTTCCACATGACCAAATCGAAGCCTCCAAAGCACCAGGAAGTTACACAGAGCAGCAAACTTCTTGCTTCATTTCAGGAAAAGGCATCCTACAAACACAATATATATTTCTGCTATAATTAAAGGGCCTTGAAATTGCATTATTTGAAGGGTTCTCTTATTCTAAGTAAACTAGTTTAATGGTTCAAGTTTTAGAATTTTTAACTGCTGTGTAGTGATTCTTCTGGGATGATATTAAGAATAATGCTACAGAAAATTCTATCCACTCCCTGATTATATGAACTTCACTGATTACTTACACAAGAATTCTCATTAAGTCCAAATACAGCATCCCCACATTTCCATGAGGCACAGAGGTGATTTAAAAAACTGTTCTGCTAAGATTTCCTGTGGAATTTTAATTTACCATGTTGTCAAAGATTTCATGCTAGGATGCCTGCTACGTACTGACTTAGCAGCTGCAAGGACTCAACAAGGATAAATGTAATTTATCTTACCCAAAACAGAATATCACTTCACTCTGCTTCTTTCTGATCCTGTACTAAAAGGCCAAAGTAGTAGTAACAAAAAAATTGCACAAGTAATTTCACGTTTAACAGGACATTAACAGCAAATGGAACTAACAGTTTATTGGACAGTATTCTTAATTAAAAAAAAAATAAAATCTTGAAACACAAGAGAAGTAAAATGCATTCAGCTAATTTCAGAATTTTTTTTTTAATTAAAAAAACCACCAGTACCACAAGTCTCAATTGAAAATCAGCTCTGCTGCTTCCCAGCTTCCTTCTGCATGAGCTACAGCTGGGTTACTACAATAAACTAACAAACAACTGATTATACATTAAGTAATAGATAAACAGTACTAAAATGTTTGATATTATCAAAGGTTTGGAGGTCACTTGAATACAGGAGACATAACAAGCATTTCTTATTTTTCTTGCTGGGAAGTATATTGTTTTAAGACTGAGTCTAGTATATCAAATATTAACCAAGCTATTTTATTTAGGCTACCAAAGTTAAGGAGTTTGGCACTATAGTGAAATATCACAGGAGTTACAAACCAAAAGTCCATTTTTTTTTAAAAGGTACTAAAAACCAAACATAAAAGGCTCTAGAAATTTGTAATGTCGTTTTGAAACAGACTACTCAGACACAGAGCTGTTTTAACATCCCCCAAGCCTTTCTTATTCCTGCCCATTAAAAGAACAGCTATCCAGGGGATGGCAGTAATTCTGGGTCAGCAGCAGTCTTAAACCCTCCACACAAACTGGGAGTGTTCTGAAGCAGACAGGAGACTCCTTTGTGTCACAGAAAGACACCTGTCTGCACAGGCTCTGATCTGCTGATTACCTGGCCAGCAGAGACCCACGGCCCAGCAGCCTTTGTATACCTCTGCTCTACGTTTAAAAACTGCTTTTTAGCAACAGGCTTAATAAAAGCCAGGAACATTTTGGTGGTGTTAAGCAGACACTGCAAGGTAAAAACGAAAATTGTGTCACCCCTTTATTCATTTAGGAGCCTATGTGAACATTTCAATAAAACTATTTACTCCTCCCACCTAGTTCCTATCTGGAGGAGCTCACAAAAATTAAGGAAAAAAAAAAAACCCACAGATTTCTCACAGCAATCTTCCAAATGCTCCTCCTACCCCCACCCCAAAAGAGAAGAAAGCAAAGAGAACGAGAAAGTAAATCTAAAACACAATTACGAAATAAGATCTAGTTTGGCAAAGCTGGGGTGAGGAGGAGTTGAAAAATGAGAGCTGCCTTGCTGCAAACGCCATCTTGTTGCAGCTACTGGGCCCAGGCACAGAGAGATCCATTCATTCACAGCAGAAAGAAAATCAAACAGACACCCTGGCTAATCTGCAGCCACCAAAACAACTACACTATTATCACCCCTTCTCCTTCTCCTCTCCTCAAGCACACAAGGGAGAGAAATAAACTCTGATCTATGACATTTAGGGATGGATTTAGGAATTAACATATCATCTTCGTTTCCTCACACGTATTTCACATACACATCGACAGCATTTTGTCTTGATTCACATCCTCGTGTCCAGATCAGCTTAAAATATGGGATAAATCTCTCACGATTAGGTGCAGATATCCTACAGCAGCAAAACGTTTAATTTTTCAGTCTTAAATCACCTCTCCAAGTTGAGCCAACTATTCTCAAAAGCTGTTTCAATAATCACTTAAGCCTTACATTTACAGTGCTTTCCTCCTATTTCCTCCTCTGGAGACAATACATAATAACGTGGCAGTCGGCACATCCTAGAAAGGATGCCTGGTTTAAAACGAGTCCCAGCCATGACTTTGTTAAAGAATAATGAAATATCACATTCGTTAAAATTTCAGTTCATCTTCAGGAATGATAAATCGACATCTTACAACAACCTCTACATCATTCTGATTTTCTTCTGGACAAGATTTTTTTGTTAATAAAACGCCTCATCTCTTTCATATTTACATGCAAGGCTTTACACATCTTCGTTCCCTACAAATCTGTAGGATTAAAAATCCTACACGTTCAATATCCCTTGCATGGATAAAAAAAAAAAAAAATAATGCTCAAATCCTTTCGATAAAAAGCTGGGAATTGAAGTAATATTTTAAACAACATTTCCAAGGAGAAAAACTCCATCTTCCTATTGTAGCAAACACCCTCCATGATCTTCGTTATCGCTGCTACGGGCACAAAAAAATATGCAGCACCGTAATACACGGGGGAACAAATATGCGGTTTGAATCCATCCTCGGTTCCGGTTCTAACGAGAACAAAACCTTCCCTACCCCTCCCTCGCCCAGCACGCCCAGCATGAGCCCCATCTGCGAGCCCTCGGCTGGCTGGGGGTGCTGGAAGCAGCCTTACCCTGTTTGTCTCACCCCCGGCTCCTCTTAATCAGTTTTCCACCATTACAGCAGCCACACCATTGCTTTTTTTTTTTTTTTTTTCCCCTTGAATCTCTCTCCAAATATTCCCTCTGCCGGCTGGATCGCTGGGGAAACTCGCCTTTTGTGGCTTAAGCCGAGACCCCAAAACCGTCTAGCAGAGACCACTACAGCATAATTACAATTAAAAATGGAACCCCGCAAGATCCGAGGTCTCCTCCCTTTTCGCCTGGAAGCCTTCGAGAGGGAATCAGTCCCACCCCCACCTTTTTCCCCTCCTCCTCCAGCTACAAACACACTTCTTTTTTAGGGGAAGCTGGAGCCCCGAGGAGGTGGGAAGCGCGGGGGAGGGGGGCTATTTCCAACCCCGCCATACCGAGGGTCGCCGAGAACGGCGGCGATGAGGAGGAGGCGGCGGCCCGGGGGGCCCCCGGTGCGGCGGCGGAAGGGGAGGACAGCGGAGGAAAGGAGAGGGAAAGGAGAAGTGCGGCAGGAGGAGGAAGCGCGGGGGAGGGGAAGGAGCGGGGCTGAGGGGGAGCCGAGGGAAGATGGCCCCGGGGTGGGGCCGGCCGGGGCTCGGCGGGCGGGAAACGCGTTCTGAGGGACCCCCGCCCTCCCCGCACCCCTCACACGGTTACCTGCCCTCCCGGCCGCTGCTCATGAACCGGGCCGGTCCGTCCGCCGCCCGCGGTCCTGCCCGCGTCCCGCCGGCCTAGGGAGGGAAGGGGGGCGGAGGAGGAGGAGGAGGCGGCGGAGGAGGAGCGGGGGAGCCGCCCGCGCTGCGCCCGGCGGGTCCCGGGGAAGGCGGCAGTGCCGAGCGGGAAGGAGGGATCCGCGGGGGAGGGGGTGTCGCTGGGTCTCGACTCCTCCTCAGCCCGCTCAGCTCCCCGCAGCCATCGGGCAGCGGCAGCCTGGGCGCGGCGAACCTCCCTCCCTCCCTCTCCTCA
>VZTT01064942.1:30454-54359 GCA_013400855.1 Buphagus erythrorhynchus | reverse complement strand
TGGAACAGGGTCAGGCTCTGAGGCATCATCACTATTCCCTGTGGTAGGTATCAGGGTTGTTATCCAAGTCAATCTCCCCTTATCTCTGAATGTTAGATAGAACAGATTTAACAGGGATATCAGCAACACCAGCCACAGTATAACATCATTAGCCTTTAGAGCGGATTTGAACCCCTTGAAGACTGGTGGGGTGGACTTCAAAAACTGGGTGATGGGTTGGGAGAAAATTTTGCCTGCTGTCACTTCCTCACAGTAAGTACCATTAGTGAAGTAACCCCAAAAACACACGCTTAGAGTGCGATAGCTCTGAATCCATGTGGCTGTCTTCCAGAGAAAATTAAAAATCCATGAATTCCTCAACTGATCAATCCACAAAATGGACTGGATGATAGCCACAGTAGCCTTGGTTATGAGACTCATGTTCAAAAAAGGGCTTGCAAATGGGAGAGATTTGCTTTTGTGGCAATCCATCCTTAGCACTGGCAAGTCTTGCTGCAAGGGATGTTCAGTTATTGCCCCTTGGGTATCAGCTTTCCAGAGCTTGTGTTTACAAGGGGAATGCTCACCAGGTCCAGACATTTCCAGGCTATTGTGCTCCTTAAGTTCTCACTTAGGACTGGAGGCTAAGGAAAGCATTCTCAGTGCTTTCCACCTGACAGTTGTCATCTGTAGTCTTGCTTTTCTGATGGCTTGAGAATGCCCTGAGACTTGAGGAGTAGCTCAAGCTGTACTTCTGTCAATGATCTGACCCATATCTGCTGGTCATTTAACTTTCCCAGTTGCCTTTTTTCTAAAAAAAAAAAACGGAGCAGTGGAAAAATATGTAGGTTTTCCAGTAATAATGACTGAAAGATTTTTCTATAAAAATATTCCTAGTGGTGTCCATAACAGCAACTGAGAATCTTTTCTCCACCTTTTCAACCTTAAACTCCAAACTGTACGCTTTCATCTAAGACATGTATTGATTTTTTGGGAAGTCTATTTTGATAATCAAGTGTTCAGTTTCTATCATTGTCTTTTTTTAAAATCTGCAATGTTGTCTGATCAACAACCATGATCATTCACACAGGCACAAAAAAGAAAAAGAAGGAGTAAGAACTGAGACATAACCAAGATATCCATCAAGTACCAATGTTGTATTGCAGTATGAATCACAACTCTGACAAGTTTAGTTTTGGTTTCCTAAGCTTACCTATGTTACTCAAGGAGCTCTGAAACACAAGGCTGAACCAGACAAAGATGAATCTACTAAGTGTAGGGGTTTTTTAAATGCAAAGCCTATCCTACTTTGCAGCATAATATCCAGTTTTTCATCTTTGAAGTGTTTTCAGACCATTTGCTTTTAGTCCCAAATAGACAAGCATTATGGGAGTCAGAGCAGAGAAGGAGAGGTTGAGAGACTTGCTTCAGGCCACAGAGAGAGCCAGTATCAGAGCTAAAACCTGCTTGGTCATTCCTGGCAAACGGTTTGAAGGCTTGTACTATACATTTGATTCCCATTTACCTCAGTGTTATGGCCTCCCAAGAAAAGCCAACATCTTTTTTCTTAACAGAGCAATGTCTATATTTTGTTGCTCCAGCTCTACTGTGCCAACACTATTGCAGGTTCCAGTTCTGTGGGGGGAGAATGTGAGGTGTTTGTTAGGCAATGGCGTAGTGTCTCTAATATTGACGTCTCCACACAAATGATAATTCAACAATTCCATGTTTGCATTATCTAATGGTAACAAAACTTTCAGAATCCATGGTATGAGAATAATTAGGAGTCTTGCTAATAATTCTGTGCACTTTTCATTTTTTTCCTTCTCAATGAAATGAGATTCACATGGATTAATTACTGCCTGCTTTAAATAAACCCTGCGAATGGCAATCTACATCGCAGAGGCAGAGGGTAGCTGTCTTTTAATATATCACAGCTTCCCATGCACCTGTTTGCCTGATGCTGTTGCCATGGGAACTGCACTTTATAAGAGAAATTCTGCATAATTAGCATGGATTGAGGTCTATATCAATCAGAATAATTTGGAGGAGCAAGAAGAGCCTGAAGGAGAAGGCAAAGCTACTTGTCTCTGTAGGGAAGGTATCAGACCTCTGCTGCAGGGTAAATAGTGAGGCAGTTACTGGAAGAATTCTGCAGAATTAGCAAATTTAAGGGAACCAAATTATACAAAAGACAGAAAACTTAGTCCCCTTGGTTTTCATTATGAAACACTATTAGGATAGGCTTTGAAAAATTAACAAAGACAAAAAAAATGTTTGTGTAATTAACTTGAAGGTTTTGTCACAAAGAAGTTTCATAGGCTGCACTAATGCCATCAGTCAGGGAGTCTAGTAATGATGCACAGCATTGCTGGCAATGCACAACTTTATCTTTTGGACCTCCTTCTGACTATATAGACAACAGAAATGAATTATTTGAAATAGATGACAGTAGGATAATAACTTATACATTTTCACACATTGTTTTCATAATAAGCCCTTGTACCTAGGGTTCACTGCTTTCTGCCTAAAGCTGCAAGACACATGGCAAACCTGCAGATGCAGTTATCCAGTCAGTGCCTCATCCTAATCACAATGCATCAGATTAAGGATAGAACAGCAGCTTTAACTTTTTCTTCTTTCTTGTCAGCTGGTGTCAGAAATATCACTTTAAAGAAAAAGGCTTAATGGTTTTGCAAAATGACTGAAATGGAAAACTTGTTATAACAAAAAAGTTGGAAGAACTTTGTGTATGTGTGTGTCCATGCACAAGTAAGTGACTGAGTAAATCTTCTGCTAATGTTGGCTTGGCTGTGAATCTCAGCTGGACATAATACAATATTACTGGAGTGACTGCAGTATGGGAGTTGTCCTAGACTGCAGCTGTATGTGAAGTAATACCTTTGTATTATTTAGGGGTCCACTTTGAATACAGGCGTCGGCATAACACTGTATTCCTGTTTTGGTAATCAACGTTGATAATACGAGCCATCAAAACAGCTCAGAAGGAAAAGGTAAGGAAAACTGGAAAATCTCTTCTCTTTGACATTAATAATGTCAAGGAACAGTTTCCAACACAATAGATAGTAGAGGTTATCTTACCAAAGGCCTTCTGGTAAAAGAGTAATGTGATGGGGTGTAGTATGTGTCTTGTATTTGCTTGAAGGTGCAGTTACTGAAATCATCTACATTTGAAGAATTTGTAGACAATAGACAAGTTATAGGTCTTGGATGATACTGCAATGGCATATGCTGCTTTGTTTAACTTATGTAATAAGATCATGATAATCTTCTGTAGGGGGCAGATTGTTAGAGGAATAAAAAGGAATTAAAATCACAAATTGCTTTAGTTCATTTCCATGTCATTTTAGTATATGTTCTGGAATCCTCTCTTATTCCCAGGATTTTATTGATTTAAAAGCTTGTTGTAAATGGAGTGCTGCACAAGAGTATGAACTGGAAAAAACTCCTCTGATGCATGTAAACAACACATCTGGATGAGAAGATGAGGTGGTCCTTTACCTCTGTTGACCCTTGGTACTGGATGGAGAGCCTTCCACCTGTAACTGTTATCAGGTGGAGGGACACTTCATGGGCACAAACACAGATTTGGATGCAACTACCACAGAATGTTGAAAAAATGTATCTTATTCTTCTGTGGAAAGACAGGACAGAGACTTGAATCCTGGCCCTCTTGACTGAGGTACTGTCCTCTCCAGTTTCAGAGCTGTGCTGCACTTGCTACTCTTCTTCCTCCTGCTCAAACTCCTTCCTCCATGGCATTGCAGCTCTGCGAGTCAAAGCAGTGCATGCCTTCCCTCAAAAAGGGTGGTGGCTGGAGTGCTCATTTTGGAAAAACAGTTTTGAATGCCTTCTTCCTAAAGAGGAACCCAAGAAAGAAGAGCCATGGGTTCAACTCTTGTAGCTGCTCTTGCTCCAGTCTGGATTTCCATCAGGCCAGACTTGGGTGCCACTGGTGTCCTGGGCAGGCTTGGAAGAACATGTTGTGGCATGTGACCGCTTTCACTTAAAAAGGAAAGTGCTGAAGGAGTTTAACTGCTTCCAGAGAAAGGTTGCAATTGAGTGAAATCTCTTGGGTTATAACTTTGAAAGGAGGCACCTACATTCAGGAGAAAAATCCTGCTATTTAGGAGCAAATCTAGCTTTAAGTCACTATTTCAAGTTAAGCATTATAGTTCTGAGAGTAATGATCCAGCCTAAGTGCTTTCATAAATTCAATTCATTAAAATAATATTTCCCAAAGTGCCCGATCTCATAAACTACCCATTTGAAATTGTTAGATAAGTTTGGGGGGGGGTTATCATTTTTCAAGAGAAAAATGTTGCCTCAAGACTAGGAATGTGTTTGGTACAATTTAGTCAATTTTAGAGGTGTTCTCATTGGAGTTATTCCTTGTTATACTTGATATAAAGGAGAGGAGAACTGGCTCCTTAGCTCTAGTGCTGCAAATCCATTTATATCTGTACAGAAAAAAATTAGAGAGAAAGAAAAAAACTTAGAAATGCTTAAATAGTGGGGGAACAAGTTTGGAAGGTTATCTTTGTACCTCATTAAGATTGAAGAATGGCATAGATGAACAGTTATAAAAAAATTCTTAGTCGATGTCAAATTATTCTGTGATCTAGTAAAATAGTAAGTTAGATTTTTCTGTGTGTCCGCTTCCATCTTTTTCTATTTTTTAAAAAATCAAAAGCTCTAAGTTTTGTCCTGTCTATTAAAAATCTATTATCATCTATTTACATATGCATCATATACACATCTGAGAGAAGAAGATGAATAAAAAATCTCCTGGTAAAAAGCCTTGAACAACTGATGGAAGCATTTTTTAAGTAGATGTTTTTAGTGTATAATATTTATATATTTACTCTTAAATATGCTAGATACGTTTAATATTTATAAAGGGAGCTGGATTGTGACAGCAGGGAAAAAACTGCTGTAGGTTTGAATTATTTAATAAGGAAAAATCCCATAGATTCCCTGGCTGTAGCAACATTGATGGCTCTTTAAAAGTAATTGTTGAGGTATCATTTGCCTTGGAGATGAAATAAGAGTTTGGTTCCCAGCTCCCATCTTGCACTCATATCTCAGATGGTGATATTGGAAAGGGACTTTTATTATGAAAAAAATGGAGGAAAGCACTGATTCATTTCCTGTGTGCCTTCAAAAGCCTCATTCACTAAGACAAACTTCAATCACTGTCAATACCTGTCCTTTTGAGGTGAAATGAAAGCTTTGTATGTGCATTTTTCCCTTTGCCAAGCTAGCCAATATATTTGTTATAACAATATGATAATATTTTAGGTTTAATTTCAATGTGCCTTGCTGAAAATAAAGAGACTGTAAGAAAATTGCTCTATCTGGGAAGTTAGAGCTATCATTGAAAGGTGCTCGAACCTTCCAAGGTAGGAAAATGGAACCAAAGATGTCCCAAGATATCTTCTAGTCTGTGATAAGAGCAGCAACAGGTTGGTATGTTTTGTAATTTAGAAAACTTCAGGAAATTCAGATAGCATTATCCTCTCACTGAACAATGTTTAATGAACACTCAGTGATGAGGCAGGCACAGTTACAGAAAATATTTTTAATGGATTGAGGATTAACATAATGTATTTGGAGTTCTTATTTTGCTCAGAGATTACTTGGTCCCATTGGACCTAAGAGAATAAGTTTGTTTTGCAAGTATAGTTAATTTCATTGTTGCTGTTGATTTTTGTTTGAACTTCTATACCTGAGACCTGCTTAAATCTGAGGAGAACACTGAAGAACAGCTGTTGTCAGTGTGCTTTTATTCCTCTTGCCCCTCTTCCTCTACTTGCCTAACTTGTCTCCAGTTTTATTGTTTTTGTGAGTGGTTTTAAGTCCTCATTCAGTGCTGGAGAGCTGGAATTGGAATGGAAAAGCTTTGAGATGGAACCAGGTCTGTAACCTTCACCTCTTTGGCAAAGAGTGTGGCATTAGCTCTAGGTCTTCATTGCCTTTATTTTAGTAGTATGCTGGGTTGCTGCACTGACTTTTCAGTGTAAACCTGGCATAACAGGCTTTTAGGAAGCAATGTGTAACTCAGATATATCTTATATAGCCACACAAGGCACATTTTGGCGTTTCACATTCTGATGGAAGAAAGGAGTGAGAAAAGAATGAAATCTCAAAACAAAAGTGCTGCTAATCCCACTCAGTGGGTACATTTGCTTCTGCTGGCATATGGGGTTTGGAGGTGCTTTGGAGAGCAAAGGGATACAAAATTTCCATGTGCGAGACTGGCATTGAAATGTCACGTATCCTTACAAAGCTTCATCGAGCCATTTAGAGATGCTTGGGTTGGGCTTGCCTCTGAGCACAGTACTTGATGGACAGCAATGCAGTAAAAGGAAAAGATAAAATTAACGATGGTGCAAGAAAAACCTATCATTCTATACTTTCCCTTTGAAACTCAGGGAGTCTTTAGAGGTCTGTAGACAGCAGGGGCTGCTTATCTTGCTTAACTATGTCTGCTGCCACTGACACAGAAGCACTTTGGTTTTATAGTTATGGTGGCAGTATCTCCATTTTAATCCCCATTTGGCTACCCATGGAAGTTATTTACAACCTCAGCAGAAAGATCAAACAACACTGTGATAACTGGCCTCTATTGACACTGTCAGGTTTCCAGGTCTGTAAGACAAATGTTGCTTCTGGCTCGCAGCACCCTGTGTGCTGTGCATTTTGATGCAGATTTTTATTGCCTGGCAGGTGGCTTGGGAGTCACGGATGGAAAAAAAAGCCAAGATCAATAACAAAGAATGATTGACTCATGTCAGAGAGGGGTCAGTGAGCAGCAGTTGCGGAAGTTGCCCCTTGACATGGCTCTCAGGGGGCTGGGGAGTGTGAGGGAGTGCCTTGATTTCTAAGATATATCATGCTGTGCTAAGAGGGCCTAATTATAGCTGTCACAGTGGCCTGCTAAAATAATGAAGGGCTAAAATAATGAAGAGGGATGGTGAATAACTGCATTTTGTTCTGGTTGTTGGTGTTGCTGCCACCTCTCTGCCTTGCACTGGGCAATGTTGGCATGGGTGCCCTAAAGTACAGGCTTTATGAGTGCCATAGAGTTGGGAGAAGCCCTGAGAGACACTCTAACCTCACTTAAGCATTTTATTCCTGAGATGGTCTCATCCTCCCTATTCTTAAAAACCTCCACTGTCAATTTCCTTTAATTCACTAACTTCTCTCTGTCAGCTGGTGCTACCTGTGTTTTATCTGTAGACATTTCAACATAGGATTAACTTTCCCAGCTCAAAAAGGCAAATGACTAAGACTTCTGGCAAAGGGCTCTTATTGTGACTTAATCCTGCTTTGCTTACTCTAGGATAAGAGAAGTCCTGCCTTCTGCAGTCAGAGCTGCAATATTGCTGATTGATTTCAATAATTTGCTAAAACTCTCACAATTTTTGCTCTGGTTGCACTAGCAGGGCTATGACAGGGAAAGGTCAGGCCAAAGTTTCAGGTAGAACACAGCAGTAGATATAGCTGCCTCTTTATTTTATCTTAGTTTGAGTCTCCTTGGAATGGATGAGCAGCTGATTCTGCAGTTTTCTTCCAACACAATCCAGGAAGATGTCTGTAAACAATTTCTGCATTATAGTCCCTATTTATATCTGTAATTAAAGAAATAAGTATCACAGTTATATTTCCAATTTCATAATTGCCTCTTTGAAATAATAGTCTTGTTCCAGGCCTTTTCTAAAATAAAACAGCTAGGGAGATTAATTTCAATTAGAAAGGAAAAAATATAAACTGAAATGGAGTTTTGTATTTTGAAAAAATTCAACCTAAAAATGCTATTGCAAAAAAAACTCCTAACCGAAAGAAATGTGCTTTTCTTGGAGGGTACTTAATTTAGGTAATTTAATCAATGCAGTGTGAATGAACCATTGGTGGCAGTGCTTTTTATCAAATGACATTTGGAGCACATTAATCTGCTGAATTCTGAGGCTTCACAGCAGCTTTAAACACATCTGGAGGCAAAATCCAGTGAATTCTTAATGGGAATGAATAGTCTTTTGGTATGTAGTACAAGTGCTCTAGGCTTTCTCACTGGGAAGAATTAGTAATGTTGAGAAACCCAAGTTGCATACATGTAAATTCATAAGCAGTCACAAGTTTATGGTGTGTACATGTTGGTGGTCAGAAGAAAGATAAGTTTTTCATCAAACAGAAAATGAGAGAACCCATGAAGGAAACACTCTTATCTCAACCACTGCTTTCTTTTCTCTCTCTCTAATATTTCTTCTAGCACCTTTTGTACTGTCTGTGACTACTGTAAATCCTATTTTCTCCCTGAGATAGAATTGCAGGGAGAAACTGTTTGATGTTGGTGTGTGGAAAGGAGCTCCCAGAGAGCTGCCAAGCCTGGCAGGTTTTGGGAGAAGGTCATGCTCGTTAAAGCTCAAAGCCTAAAAGTGAATTCTGCTGCATCACCTGTTCTCTTCTTCAGCTTTAGGCAACCTCTCAAAATGATCACTGGAACGGAGCTCATGAAAACGAATATGTCCTGAACAGAAATTATTAAGGCCACAACTCTCTTCTAGAGTTTCTTGAAGTGTGTCTGTTGCTATTATTCTTGTAAGGTTGCTGTTGCTGTCAGAAATTACATCAACAGGATATGGTAGCACCCACCATCATGCAGGACCCATTGAGCTGTTTAAGTTTTCGAAGTATTAATGGTGTTTCTTTTTCCCCAAGTTTTAATTCATTCACACAGCCCTACTGGGATATGGGAGATCCTGGATGAACCTTCAGGTTTAACTGTTTTGTACAGGTGAAGGGCTCAAAATTTGCACCCTTGAATTTGTGTGTAACTGTTGAAACTGGCCTGGCCATCTCTTAAGAAAGCCTTCTATGGCTTTAAAAATCACTAAAGCCTGTCTTGTTCTTAACCAGCACAGGGAAGTGCAATAGCAGAGGTTGAAAATGAACAGGAGAGTTCACTTTATCTCTTCAGAGGCAAAATGCATTCTTGGGGATACTGAGTGTCTGAAAGTATGTACTTTTAAGCTTAGAGAGAGCTTACCAGGTCTACATGTTATGCTAGCCACATGTGAATTTCATTTTGGCATTGGATTTGGCACATCACCTCATCCCACCAACAAAGTACCTGAACTAAATGACTGTGTTTAGTTGAAAAAGTTAATTTGAATTAAGTATCAGCCCTTTCACTACTGAAACGGGACTGCAAACTTGGCAAGGAGGTCCTGAGTGGGTATTGGGAAGGGATGGAATGAAAAATGACAAGAATTTATTCACAGAAAGGGCATGTTTCAAATGGTGAGTGGGATTAGATTGGAAGGACAGAAATTAGGCACTTAGGATCTCTTTGAAATTACTGCTTCAAAAGGCATTTGCCTTCTAGGGAAAATATTCTTTGACCTTTGCAAAACATATGCGAATTTGCCTCTGATGTATTTTTCAAAACTGTTCTCGTTCTTTGTGTTAATTGTAGCTGTTGGGTTATGGATTTAACCCTTTAGAAGCGGCAGAAATAAGACATTTAGCTACATGATCCCTCTCATGATAGGAAGAGAGAGAAAGATGAGTTTATTTTAAAACACATTGCTTAAGTACAGTTTCCCGCAACTCCAAAGATAGGATAAAGTTGATTGGTGCAGAGAGAGTGACACTCTTTCTTATGCTTCTTGCACGTACCCAACAGGTGTTTATCATTGTTATTAATTCTTCAGTTATCTTTACATTAGATAAAGTAGCTAGCTTTGCAAAAGAACCTTGGCTAAGCCTGAGAAAACTCCAACTGGAAAACTCTCACAAGAGGTTTTCTGAGCATTATGGCTACAGTTAATAACTAAGGCTATTACTGCTTAAGGACTTGATCCCATACAGCCTTTTCCTCTCTCCTTGATCTTGCAGTGAAGTCATAATACTACTTTTTTGGTGATATTATGATGATTTCCATGGCCACAGACTGAAGTCCAAAGTATGGGATCATGACTTTAGTGTGGGATCAAGCAAGAGGAGATAAAATCCTTATTAAAATACACTGTCAATAAGAGGAAAAGGAACGAATAAAAAAATCCATTGATTTTATTACGCATTTCCTTTTCTAACTGAACATAAGTGCAAATGAAAGTACTTTTTAAAAGGATCTGTTTGGTTTTTACTCGTTTATGTTGATGAATAAAGTGTTAGTTTGGAAGAAAACATGAACTAAAGAACTGCAGCTGCTATATATAAAAGAACTTGCCTAAAATCCTGGTAACTTTTTTCTTGAAACAGAGGAGAGCTTTATAATCCCAATAGCAATGGCCATGAGAGGTTCCTTGGCAGACTCACCTTCAGTCATGCTGTGAATGGTTCACAGGGAGATGATAGAACCCTGTCAACTTCCTCCAACACCTTTTTCTAAACTGTTGTCACCCCAGCAAGGAAATACTGGGTTGTGGAGGCGGAAAGCCCCGCAATAAAGAAGCCTACCTCTCTCCCCTGGAGGGAGAGCCCTTAGGCACATATGTGAGGTAACAACTTGCTCCCAGCATGCTTTTCTTTGTTATGTTGATTTGCTGTACCCCATTGGTCCTTCCCCCCCTGTACCGCCCCTGAGCCCTTAGACCATTCACTGTTGCTCTGCCCTGCCCCTCTGACTATCCTATATCTACCCTGTTCACTCTTACGCTGGAAGCCAGTTGTCCCTGGATCCCTTCGAGGATCGAGGAGTAAACGTCTCGCCTTGGAACCCCATACATGGCTCCTGTCTCCTCCCTCCTTGCGCCGGCCGAAGAGAAGAGCTCCAGAGAGCTGAAATCACTCCCAGCCCGGAAGCAAAGCAGAGGACGTGCCTGTGCCTCGGGAACATCCTCCACGGATGCTTCTCTGGAAGGTCGTGGCACTCTTCCCTTGCCCTAGGGCCTGCCGTGACACTGGGTTGTCTGTACTTCTGTAAAATCCATGTGGAAGGGCCAGCAGGTGGTGGTGAGAAGAAGGATGGCTGGGTTTGGAACATGAATCCTAACCTACCCCATGCCTTTGGTTTCTGTGGAGCCATTATGAGTCAACCTGTATTACTCTGAAAGTTCCTTCTGACCTGTGCCAGCAGGCTACGATGCTAAATTCTCTATTCTCATCTCAGAGGCCTGCTTTTCCTCTGGCTTACACAGACATGTCAGAAGAGCTCCCCCTGAGGCCAATATGCTAGCGTAAATGAGAAGAGAATCAAGCAGTGGGTGAAGATAGTAATGGACTTCAAGATCTGTTCTCCCTTTGGTGCATGCTATGATTTATGCACAGAACTCCTATTAGCAACAGTGAGAGGAGAGATACTTACATTGCTAAATAGGATTTTTATTTTCTCAGCTGCCTGAAGCTACTCAGTATAAGCCTGTGGTGAAAGTTATTGGAGATTTAGGGGAAGGAATGTCAAAGAGAAATAAGAAAAACAAAACTAATCCTGAACTAAGCAACTGTAAGAATTCTGGGGATTTTGCTGTGTTTTCTTTTTTTTTTTTTCTTGAAACATGTAGGGGTTTTTAGCAACTAAATAATTGTTCTTAATAGTCCTGATTTTTTTTTGAGTGACTCTGTGGGTGGGTGTAGTATTTACATCTTCTGTGTCTCAAGAATTTATTATAGAGACACAGAAGAGAAATCAATTTTTATTTTTGTTCTTTGCTTTCTCCTTGTAGAATGCAGTAGAAAAATGTTTACCTGACATGATTAGCTTATTGAATTCTGTTGTGGATTGTTTGGCCCTAACGGCCAATTGAATCCACCTGTGTCTGGATTCTCTCTCAGAGAGGGTCACGAGAGTAGTAAGTAGTTAAATATAGTAGTTAAAAGTAGGATGTAGTTTTTAGTATTTTTTTTAATAGTATATTAATATATTATAATATAGTATAATAAATAAATGATACAGCCTTCTGAAATGGAGTCAAACATCATTTCTTCCCAAAGGATTTACTGGCATTCTCGCCACAACAGGTGGGGATTTGCACAGTCACTGATCAGTGTGGAAGCAAAAGGACAAGAAAAGTTGAAAGTTCAGAAGCTGGACTCGCTTTTCTGCTTGTTTCCTTCATTGCAATTTGCCTTATAGCAGCAGACCTCTATAGAAATACAGCTGCTGCTTTTGTTGTTTTGCAAACCAGGTTTTGCTTTTTTCCCCCCCTCCCCCCTTATAATAGAAATCTGATTGCCAGCTTCAGAACTTTTAAAATTAAGGGAAGTTTTTTCTCTCTTCTGCCTTCTCTGTAATGTCTTCTGATTTTCAAGCCTTGTTAACAAAAGGCTTATTCTCTTGCCTTGAGGTGTATGCATAAGGGCAAGCTACTCCTTGCCATTATAGGGTAGAATCCACCAGTTCTGCTATTTTCGAGGTCTGGGTATTGCAGCAAACTGGCAAGAGTTAATCTTTATTAAGCAAAAGCATACAGGACCCACACAGGCTCTATAGTTGCACTGCATTCTCATGCTTATCATTCCTTTTATTGATTTGCCTGTCTAAATGAGTATTTATAAACTCGGTGGGTGTTTTCCAATTAGATAAAAGGCAATTCATGTCACCCTGCTGCAGCTCTAACAGCCATAACCAAGAGTGTGCACAGAGGACTTGTGAGCAGAACAACCCAGTTTAAGCAAGGTGGCCACTTTCAGTGCTGCCTTGTCTGCAGGACACTGCTCTTTGCATACAATGCTTCCCTTGTTGGAGCTTTGGGGAAACGGGTCACAGCCACACTCATTGCTGAGGCTGTGCTTTGTGGGACAGGTATATGGTTAGTGGAGAAGATGCATGAGCTTCCCTCTCTTAGGCTGCTTTGGGAGAGTGTTGAGGTTAGGACATCATCAGTTCCAAATGGGAATAAAAACATCTCAAAGGATTGTGACTACTGCTTATGTGAATGATGCTGTTCCTGTGAGAGGTAAATCTCAAACCTCCTAATGTGTGACAAACACATTAGGAGACAAACCTCCTAATAGTCAGAACAGCGAAGAGATTTGCTGGAGAATCACAGGCTCTGTATTTTGTGGGATAATCATGTTTTATTCCATGTCCAGAGAGCTCTCTCTTTCCCCTTCCTGAGACAATGTGTAGCTGATGGACAATCTCTGAGCATGACTGAGGAAGGCACAAAGGAAAGTGAGGGTTTCACTCTGAAATGCTGTTTAGCTTAACACTCTGCCTCCTATCCTGGCTTTGACTCTTTGCATTTCTCCTTGCTGCTGCCTTTCACACTATGCCTTACACTCTCTCAGCAAACTACCCATCTGAAAGAATTTGGGCAGATGCTTCCCTTCACGCATTGAACAGGGTTCCTGTGCTCCTTGCTTTGCCACCCAGCACCATGTCCCCACATACACATCCCATGGGACCTCCATGGAAGCCTTACAGCTTTGAGCCTCTTTGACTCTAGTGGTTCTACATAAAGGTGACAATCTCTAGTGCTTGAAGTGAGCAAACAGCTGATCCTAATGCATCAGCTAGAGGTTTGTGAGGGATGGGAAGGCATTCCTGGCCCCATGTTGTTGTTAGTAAGAGAGAGAGAGAGAGAGAGAGAGAAATGTGGCTGAGTACACAGAATTTACTTTGTAATACTTTCTACTGGTATATCTCTTAGAAGATACCATGGCTACATACAAACTCAAAATCACGAAATGGCTCTGAGGTAAGGGGGATGGGTTTCTCTTTGAGTACTCCATGGTCTCATTCACTGCCTGATATATAAGGTTTATTCATAGTGTCCTGCAGCACCAACAGAACTTTCAGCTTAAACTGTAGAGTGGCAAAATATAAACTCAGGTGAGATCTGTCTAAATACTCTGAAGAACTGAAATTTCTTTACTTGCATAAGATCTCATCGAGAAACATTTCAAGATCAGATATTTTTGTCTGAAGGAACCAGTCCATCTAAGTGCTCCTTGAGCAGCAATGCTGCTATAGACCCCAAACTGGGATTGAGTCTTGTGGAGCATCAGGTAACCAAGGAATCCTATTCAGTTGTAATTCCTAGATTGTAGCCAAAGTTGTGATGAGTAGCATTTTATTTATCATCAGTATATTTTACTGTTACCAAAGTTAATAATGTATAATATTTTACTTTACTGTAAGAGAAGAGAAAAGAGTATCCTGTTAACATCTGATACAAAGGATAAGATTGTGCTCTTTGTTGTTGTTTCTGTGGAGGTTTTTTAGTTTGCTTTTGAGAAAGGGCAAGAGAGTGAATAGCATTTGATTATGATTCTCCATGACTTTAGGTAAGGATCTTGTATTAATGCTTGTGCATTGCCTGCACAGAGCAGTCAGATGCTGTGATTCCAGAAATTCTGGATATGATTTTGAGCAGATTCTTCTATTTTTTTTCCCTGGACTTGAAGCAAAATAGATGGTTCTTCTTGATTTAGAAACTACTAGATTTTTTGCTGTGGCAGCATGAAGTATCAAGGGATGATCGGAAGGGTGCTGAAACTAGGCTGCCTGTAAGAGATAACTGGGACTCTGAGGTTTGGAGCTCTGGTACCTTCTGGCTTGGGGCAATGTGCATAGAGCCAAGAAACTTGCCAGTGTGCTATGTAGCTCATCAAAACCTGTTGCTTAACTCCACTGTATTCATGAGGAGCAGCTACACCACCTTCACAGTGTAAAGAAATGAGTCTCTTCTAAAGATAATACACTTCTGGGTAATGCTTTGTTCAGTGTGTGCAGAAAGTGTTCTCAGCAGTGGTTCTCCTACCACTGAAACCAGTATCAGCCAGGCTGAACGCTGCATCAGCCCCTCGACCTGGCTCCCTGCAGCCCCTTTTCAAAGTTCATTAACTGGCTACTTTTAAATTTCTAATTACTTCTGCCCTTATTTGCAAGACTACTTGAATCCTTCCAATCTGTACAACACCCTTTAGGTGGGAAGTTTGCAGGCCACAGCATTCATTCCTCAGGAGCAGTGCTTTTTTTGGAGAAAATAATGTTGAGATCTGGCTGGTAAACCTTGTCAGGAGCATTAAAGTACGATCCCATTGTGAAAATAGACAGTGATTTGTAATTCCTTTCCCCACTGCTGCAACAACCCCCTCATTAACCAGCAGCTTTGCATATCCAGTGTGCTAATGCCACGTAGTTCCTGTGACACAGAATAGGACATGGCTCGGCTCCACTTGCCCCCCTTCTGGGATGTCATTGGCCACATTAATTCATGTCTGTCTTCTTCTAGCCAGCTCATTTTTCCATTGAACTTGTAGGAACTAAATTATATTGGAGGCTTATATCCTTGCCTTTTAAATTTGGATGAAATTAGACACTGAACTCTGGAGATGAAGGAGGACCTGCTAATTTACAGATTTACTGGACAGACAGCATGACTGTATAAGTATCCTATTATTAGAGTGTTATGCTAAAAACACATGCTAAACTGCCCAGAAATTTTACAGGATGACTCTACTTATCTTAAACATTGTCATGCAAAATTACACTTATCTATAAAAATAATTATAAAAACATTCCAGTGAGGAAAAATGAGGAAAGCCCCCCCAAACGATCATGGTAAATGTCATTTTTCATCTCTCATTGGACCATAAGCAAAGAAGCAGAGGCTAAGCACTAAAAGGTAAAATGAGTAATGTGCTACTTATTTCTTTTATTGAGAGACTGAGAAAAATGTGAAAAAGGATATCCTAAGAGTAAAAGTATAAGAGATAAGTTAAAAATACTTTGATAGCAGTTTGCATTTGTTTCCTTTCAAAAGTTAATGCAGTAAATTTTTTTCTTCAAAATGTGCATTCAAATGCCTCCAGCACACTTATAAGTATGCTGAAGGACTTTATTAATTTTTATAATTCTTTAACCTTGCTTTACATCATCGGAGAGATGTAGGTTTACTCAGGAATGTGAAATCACTGAACAAGAGCTGCATCACAGGGCGAGATGAATAAAATTAAGGCTGCCATGGATACTTCGTTTTTGAATTTTTCACTTTAGAGTTTAAAGTCTAAACATAAAAATTTTTAGCTTTTGTTGTTTAGCACTGAATACACACATAAATTAACAATTTACTCATGGTTGCAAGTGTCGTTATTACTGTCTAATGTATAATTCCCTGTACGCCGACAAGCTTTGTTTTTTCCCTGGTTCTATGAGTTTTTAATTGCCTAGTGTTTTGCAGTATGACATAAAGAGCAGGTGTTCAGAAATCATGAGAAATTGAAAAAAAAAAAAGAAAGAAACAGGTTATTTTTTGACTAAGAAATTTCCTCTGGCATTTGGAAGAATGGAAGAAAGATAAATTAAGGCCAGGGTTTTTATTGATACTAGTGTAGGCCATAAAAAAAAATAAAATGAAGAGAAGGAGTAGACTGTGAATAAGGACATGTGAATGACAAGAATTTAGGGAATATCAAAATGCAGAGCATTTCCTCTCCTTTTTGCAAACTCATGAATACAATCTGTTGCTATTAGACTGAGTGGTTCTAGACTGAAGTGTTTTGATGTTCACACAGCACCTGTGGAGGTGTGGGGATAATGTGGTAGTTGCTGCATTGAAATACAGAAAGCTGAAATCATCCCAAGAGGCCTGAACTTGCCTCCTGTATTGCTTGCTGCAGGGATGACAGGCTTGAAGGCTGGGGCTTTGAAGTCTGCTTTTTGTATCCCTTCAAGCTTAAAATATTGAGGTGATGATCTCATCTCCTCTTGGATAGGCATGAGGTCAGACCCTGCACGTGCTGACCCTCTGGCTGCAAAATTCTTTACCAAATAATTCCTCTACAGCCTCTATAGACAAAGCCAGGCAGTTACGGAAGCAGCTGCTTTGGTCCTTAGGAGCAGCAGAGCTGTTGGAGGAGTCTTTCTCAGTTTTGGGGAGAGTTTTGCAGCCTGGTTTGGGTTACGCCTTGCAAGACTTTGTTCGGCAGTCCCAGGCGAGCAAGGTAGTTCAGAAGTACCCTGGACAGCTACAGGAGCCCCAGTCACTGCTGCACAGGCACAGTCCTGGTCCTGCTCAAGATTTCTCTTTAGGTTAAAGTAAAGGGAGTTCTGGAAGGCAGAGTATGCCTGCTGGCATCTCTGCTTCCCATGGCAGTGCTGGTTTGTTCCCCAGATTTTTGAGATTTAAAGAACCTAAAAGATCATCTTGACCATCTGCTTGGCTGGCAGGAGATTGTTCACCACAGTGTATTTTCAAGTGTTTTGTCTCACTTAATTGATCCAAATGGTAGGGCTTTTGTTACTTGTCTTGGAAGACATATTTAAAAATATAATAGACTTGCTTGTTGAAAAATATTTCCCGATATGCAGCCTACACTTTTGCTGGTTTAATTACTACTGCCACTTTACAATTACCAGCTCTAATTACTGTTGCCATGTTAATTTTTAAAACAATGCAATGAGTTCTGAGGTAAGCTGGCATTTTAGGATTCTGGCAAATTTAACTGGATGAATACTCATCCAGTGGAAAATTCTCCAGTAAAAGGTAGCATTCCATTATAAATCAAAGTAAACCATTGAGTTGTAAAAGTTTCTTCTGAAATGGGAGGTTCTGGGGAAAAAAAAACCCAAACACTTCAAAATGAAATGTTTACAGCTTGACATTACTTTTAAAGAATTTAATCTAATTTTGAAAAACACTTTGCATCTTAGTTATCTCTCTTTCCATGCTAATATTTTTTCTTTTTTACAATGACTGATATTTTGGAGTAATGGAAAAATCTTTCCTGGCTAACATGTCCCTTGATTCAGATGTGTAATGATGTTTTATCCTTTGGAACATAAAATTGTTTTCTCACTATCCCTGGGGCACCAGGGGAACTAGGATCCCTGCCTCTGAGACAGTCCCCTGGCAGAATTTGTTTTCATACAAGCCTACAGATCTGACTCTGACTTTAGAGCAGGCCCTCTCTGTTCAGCCAAAAATCCAGGGAACCTAAGTAACCCTCACTGCTGTTGTGCTGGAGGTCAAGAAGAAATTTGCCTGAAATTATTTGCAATTGCCACAGTTCCATGAACAGTTCATTTTTTTAGCCAGTAACTTCCCATGGAAAACTATTTTGTGGGAAAAAATTCTGAGCAGATGTTGCGAGAGTTTCTGTGCAAGTGAGCAGAGAAATGATGGCTATGTTGGAGCACTGCTGGCATGACTAAACACCTTCTGGTTACTGGAGATACATTGATATGCTATTCTGCCTCCTCTCATCTTATGAGATATTCTGGGGGATATCTTTTTAATGGTAATGGCCACACATTATAAGATGTGCCTTGAAATGAAATGGATTTTATATTCTCTTTACCCACATCATAAATGCAGCATTTGTGATGCGAGTTGATAAGAATTATTCTTGATAGAGTTTGGCTGTTATTTCAGCTTCAGTGCATTTCAAGCATGCTTCCTCTGTCCAACATAGCAAATACTTCCATTCTTCACTCAGGTAACTTTTTCTTTTTCTCAGTGGCTCTGGAAACAAAACAGAGCAATATGATTATTTCCATTTGTCAGTATGTTTTTGTGTTTCTGTTCTTCACCAAAAGCATGACATTTAAAAATCCATGTTGTTTTGGGGAAATACTACTATTACTCCAGCTGGCTGATATCCTGCAATGCCTGTAAAACTGAATTCCACAGGAGTGTTTAAGGCTGGAAGAACATTTAATAGTGGGAAGAGAACCTGATTGTATAGGGTTGTAGATTTTAAGTCCAGTTGTGGAAAGCGTTTATAGCCAAATCAAAATAATAGCGAGTAATTTTAAACAGAGGAGCCAGAAATCTCGGTAGGATCAGCAATGCTCAGGTTGGGGTCTGCAGGCAGTAACTCTACATTTCTCCTCCTGATTATCTCCCTGATGTTTGGTTTAGTCTGATACAAGTTTTCACTGTCTCCAGCTTTTTTCTCTCTTCTTTCTCTCTTTTTTCCACTATAAAATGTTACATAATCCAGTTTTCAGAAAACATGCAATGTGGTAAACCTGTTTTATATTAATTCTAAATCTGTGAGAAACAAAACCCCAAACCTATCTCCCCCACAAAACCAAACAAAAAATAACTCCACTGAAATAAGCCCTTGAACACTCCCCACCAATTAGCATTACCATAATCATCCTCTTGGTCTTTGCAAACATTCTCATTCTCAGGAAAAGAAAAGAGAAAAAAGAGAAAGAAAGCAGACTGAGTGTTCATGGGTAAGAATCAGGGAGAAGGCCTCAGGATATCCTGGTGAAAGGCTGCTACAGATAGCCCACCCAGGATGAAGAGGCAGAGTAAATATTCTATAAACAGCTGGGAGAAATCTCACAATTGTTGGTCCTTGTTCTTATGGGGTACTTCAGCTTTCCAAATGTCTGCTGGAAATTAACATAGCAGAGAGGAAACAGTCTAGGAGATTCCTGGCACAGCTGGTGAGGGAGCCACCTAGGGAAGGTGCCCTGCTGGACCTGTGTGCAAGCAGAGAAGGACTTGTGGATGATGTGATGGTAGTAGAAGGCCATATTGGGCACAGTGATCAAATGACAAAAATGACAGAATTTTTGATGCTTGGAGAAGTAAAGAGAGGGATAAGCAGAACTGCAACCTTTGAGTTCCAGGGGACAGACTTTGACCTGCTTAGAAAGCTGGTTGACATAGTCCCTTGGGAGGTAGTGCTGAAGGGCAAAAGAGTACAGGTAGGAAATTCTAAAGAGGCAGGAGCAGGGAGCCCCTTTGTGCCAAAAGACAAGCCAGTGGGGAACAAGACCATCCTGGTAAAACAGAGAACTTTGTCTGGAACTTGGAGGCAAAAAAAAAAGAGTGTTTACGACCTCTGGAGAAGGGGCAGGCCACTCAGGAGAACTGTGAGGACATTGTGAAGTTATACAGGGAGAAAATTACAGGGACCAAAGCCAAACTAGAACTTAATATGGCTACTGACATAGAAGACAATAAGAAATGTTTCTATATTTAGATTAGCAACAAAACAAGGTCTAGGGAGAACCTTCTTACTTTATTGGATAAAAGAAACACATAGTGACAAAGGCTTTGGAAAAGACTGAATTACTTAATGCCGCCTTTGCCACAGTCTTTAATATCCAGACCGATTGTTTTCTGGACATCCAGTCCCCAGAGCTAGCAGATAGGGACAGAGAAGAGAGTGAAATTCCCATAATCCACAGCAAAATGGTCAGTAACCTGCTACAGGCCCTAGGCACACACAGGTCTGTGGGACAGGATGGGATCTAATGACAGGTACTGAGGGAACTGTCAGAAGTGCTCACTGAGACACTTTCCTTTATTTATCAGCAGTCCTGGCTAACCAGGGAGTTGAACAGAAGTTAGCAAATGTGATGTCTACCTACAAGAAGGGCTGGAAGGAGAACCCAGGGAACTACAGATTTGTCAGCCCAATCTCAGTTCTAGGGAAGGTTATGGAGCAGATCATCTCGACTGGCATCACGAGGCACATGCTGGGCAACCAGGAGCTCAGAGCCAGACAACAAATGGGCTTATAAAAGCTAAGTCCTGCTTGACCAAAAAATCCAGCTGACAGTCTGTCACAAGTGACATTTATTAGTGCTCAGTTTTGGGGCCAGTTCTGTTTAATATCCTTATCCATGATCTGGACAAGGGGATCAGCTGTACCCTCAGCCAGTTCACAGGCAAGACCTAGTGGGGCAGGAATGCTGATCTGCTGGAGGGCTCTGTGGAGGAATCTGGACAGGCTGGAGCAACAGGAGAAGGCCTGTTGTATGAGGATCAGCATGGCCAAGTGCCAGGTTCTGCACAGGGGTCACAACAATCCAATGCAATGCTATGGGCTGGGGAAGAGTGGCTGGAAAGCTGCCATATGGGAAAGAAGCTGGTGGTGCTGGTCGACAGCTGTCTGAACATGAGCCAGCATGTGCCCAGGTGGCCAAGAAGGCCGATGATATCTTGGCCTGTATCAGCAATAGTGTGGCCAGCAGGACTAGGGAAGTGATTGTCCCCCTGTACTCAGCAGTGGTGAGGCCACACCTCAAATCCTGTGCTCAGTTTTGGGCCCCTCTCTACAAGAGAGATATTGAGGTGCTGGAGCATGTCCAGAGAACAGCAATGGAGTTGGTGAAGGGTCTGGAGCACAGGGCTGATGCGGAGAGGCTGGGCGTGTTTAGCCTGGAGAAAAGGGGGCTCAGGGGAGATCTCACTGCTCTCAACAACCCCCTGGAAGGAGACTTGCCAGGTGGGGATCGGCCTGTCTTCCCATGTAACACGAAATAGGACAAGAGGAAATGGCCTCATGTTGCACCAGGAGAAGTTTAGGTTGGATATGAGGAAAAATGTCCTCACAGAAATGGTTCCCAAGTACTGCAACAGGCTGCCCAGGGATGTGGTTGAGTCACAACCCCTAGAGGTATTTAAAAGACATGTGGATGTGGCACTGCGGGACATGGTTTAGTGGCAGCCTTGGCAATGCATGATTTATGGTTTGACTTGATGATTTAAATGTCTTCTCCAACCTAAATGATTCCATGATATCACTGTAATTATACCGTTTCCTTCAGGCGTCTCATGTCTTCTATGAATAACTATCCATGGACTATCTTGAACTCTTCTGAATTTTAGGCAAAATTATATTATTTTTGATATTGAATGGAGATTGTTTCCATTGAAGAGGCTTTGTATTTGTTGGCATATGTACACTAAACAAATCAAAATAGGCCTTGTTATGTAAAAATTCTTTGGAAGATCATTCCCTATAGTTGAAATTTACAAATCCCTAATAATGATAGCCTTGAAACATGAATTTGAAGAAATTTCTTCATGCAGTTTTGTTACTAGTCTGGAAGATGCTTTATGTATATATTATTTGGTGCATGGGCTCCCTCTGGAGCTTTATCTTATTAAAAAAACCCTCAAATCTTAAAGCACTTTTAAAGGTTTTAATCAAAACCATCAAGCAAACAAAAGACATAAAGGCATTTTTTCTGTTGCTGCAGCATCAGTATGAATCTTTTCTTCATGTATGTTTGATACGCCTGGAGTTTCACCATATTATGCCAACATGGGAAAGCAGCCATTAGAATTAATGTCTAGTTGGACATTAAAAGAGCCTTGTATGAAAACTATGCCACACAGCACACAAAAAATTAATTACAGTATTCTGAAGATGCAAAGTGCCATGTAAATCCCAGGCATTCATCACACCATTGAGAGTCTGATGGCTAATAACAGATTCGATTTTGCTTGCAGTGATACCTCAACAAATAAAATTTTGTTACTCTGAATATTTTCAGTATCTCCCATATGTGTTTTAATAAAATGTAAGCCCACACAGAGGAGAGACAGTTTATTAAAATCTGACACTGGAAGTATTGATGCAGATACTTTCCATGTTTTTCTCTGATAAATTTTAGGTAAATTTGTACAAAAATGCATGTCTTAAATAAATTTAATGATTCTGATATGTTTACCAGCTTTTCTTTATTAAGAACAAAGTAGGCAATAAGATCTGTATTGGTTTTATCAGGGGAGAAGGCAGTAAAAGTAATATTTCCTTGAAATGTGTTATTACTATTTGAAGAGCTTACAAATAACGGTATTCTATAGTGTTACAGGAATAGTTTTACTTCTCTTTATTTTCATAAAATGGGAATTTACTGTGTTTAACCAAATGCATTTCCTTTTTGAGATTCTGATTGATATCAGTAGACAAATATAGATTATGTACTTAAATTTTTATCTCTGCTCTATATAGTATGGTGTCTTGATATGAGCCATCTCTCAATGCACTCTATGGTCATGGCAATTCAGAGATTTCATCACACTTCTGACCACTACTGTTCTCATAAGAGACTTTTAATGTCTCATTGGACCTGGAGGGATTTCTAATGCATGGAGGCCTGACTGGATTATGTTTTTGTTGTTTTTATTTTTTTCTCCCCATAACATGAGTAGCACATTGTACCATTAGTTTACAGACAGTGATGTGATGGAGGTATTTCTTCTTGTAATGAGTTTGTGACACTCCCTGTAAAGACATTCTGTAATAAGTGATTCTTTCCCTGTGGAGCTCAGGGGAGTCAAGATGTTCAGCTCTGAAAACGAAGACTACCCTATTTTTTCTGAAGAAAACCCAAGAAAACCCTAAACCGGACAAAATTCTTTCTCAAAAGCAGAAGATCTTTTGTCCTCTGTGAGTAGCTCACAGAATGACCTCTGTTCTTTCCATGAGGATGTCTCATCCCAGTATGCTGTTCAGGTCCCCTTCACATCTTACTATAATGTCTGTTTTTCTCTTGAAGCCTGGTTGACTTTTTCGAGGCTAGAATATCATGGATGCTCATACAGATCAGTTTCTTTGTAGCAGCGGCTGTCTGCTTCAAGTGTGTACTCCCTTACACTAATGTTCATCTTCCTTGTTTGTGCATTTTGTTTTTGCAGATACTCTTTCCATGTTAGGAAAACCTAATAATGGTTATGATAATCTTGCTGTTTATTTTAATTTATTAGGTGATGCAAGGCTGAAATTATATGGATTAAAAAAATAATAGAGACATTATCCTTGAGACTTGTTGGGGGTTGAATTTTCCCTTTTTCTTTCTGTGGAATTTTTCCCATTGTTATGCTAAGTATTTGGGTCTACACCCATAAGCTCAGATAACAGTTTTCTCTCGAAGTGGGGGAGGAGAGGGGCAACACCGGAAAAGAAGAGCTGAGGTGAGGGGCTTCCGCTTGGCCGCTCGCTCATCTGCCTTGGAGCAGGACGGTTGCTGGAAAAACTCCGCTCTGCCACGCTGATGCTGGGAGCTGCCTTCCCTGGCTGTGGGATCCCGCAAGCTCCCTGGTCAGACACTCTCCCACATCTCCTACCGACTTCAGCACATCCTTTTGGAGCATCAGGACTGACCCTGCCCTGGGACCTGTGAGCAGCTTCTCCCCTCTGCCCTTTCCCATTTTGGGACACAGACGCCATTCCCCGCAGTGCCCCTCCAGCCACG